>VNJS01009947.1:0-10097 GCA_008042575.1 Drosophila watanabei | reverse complement strand
TGTGGTTCTCACCCTGGACATTTTGCAGGGAGCCTTCTATCTCTGGTCCGTGGGAATTGGCATAAGCTGCGTGGGATTTGCCTTGGAGCAGCTTCATTATTTTTGGAAGCGAAGAAGCTGTCGTGCTTAAGCAGCAAATATGTCTAGCAACTAAGAAAAGCATAATGTTGTAAGCCGCATATTAAAAGATATATATTTTGCCTTCTATCTGTAAAGACATACCTTATTCGCCGATTAATAAAGTAAATATTGCTTTTATTGTTTAAATATAAAACTGTGTAACAACATTTTTAACATATTCAAACCAAAAATCAGCTCCGCCACTCTAGCGATGGACAATCGCATCGATATACGTAAACGATAAAATAATGTATGGTTCAACACTATCGATAGGCCCCCCTGCAAGCAGCCCTGGGCGCTGGCTGTCAAGTTTCACTTCCGGAGCGAACAAAATAATATCGCTAAGGCAAAGAAAACCCTGCGAGTGGCGAGTGTTTTAAGATCACACTCAAAAACAACATCAGAAGTGGTAGTGGCAGTTGAGAGTGAACGCCACCGACTGCGACCGAGCGCAGCAGACACCCCGAAGAACAGCAGGGAAACGGACAATTTGTTGCGGCACTCGCATCCACACCAACAACACCAGCAGCAGCAACAACAACAGCCTTTTGCTTTTCCCGCTTTTCGTTTTTAACCAACAACTGAGAGTGAGCGATGGCCGATGCTGAGAACAAGCCGCTGGCCGCTGAACAGCAACAGCAGCAGCAGCCGGAGCAGCAGCAGCAGCAGAGTCTGCCGGAGGATCTGGAGCAGGAGGCGCAGGACGAGCAGCAGCTGCAGGGACAGCAGGGCAAGCCCGCTCCGCCGCCGAAGGAAGTCATCGGTAAGCCAGCCAGAGAGTGCAGTGTGCACCCGATCCGAGTCCCAATCCCAATCGCAGTCCCCCTTTCATTCATACGCGAACACATGGCGGCGGCTAGTGCTACCAAAATAGCAATGAAAGGAACGAAAAAAAAAGAAGAAACATGCCTGTAAGAGCGTGTGTGTGTGTGTGTGTTTGGGTCTTAAAATATACGCGCGTCGGCCATTTTGTGCGGCAAAAGGCGCATACATATGTATGTATGAGCGAGTGCTCACGCCGCCGGCAAACGAAATGAAAATTCTGCCTTTTGCCGGTCTGGCCTTTTTCCATCACCTCCACCCACCGCCTCGGCGGGCAAGCAGCGGCAGCGGCAGTGGCGGCGCACCTCCCCCGCCCACACACGGGCTAGAGCAACCCAATTTGTTGGTGTGCGCGCGCAGCGTGGGTGCGAGCGGGATGGCTTAGCGGCGGTTGTGTGTGTTCATTGTTTTGGTACATTTATTTGTACACACACTCTTGCATAGCGGCAGCAAGGCAGCATGTGCTCGGGGCTGTAAGCCGATTTTAAGGCACACCAAGATCCGATAAGATCCTTGCCTATTTCTATATTAAACCCATCTTTTGGTGTCTGGAATATTACTTGTATTTATGTTTCAAAGCATAAAATATTGTAACTCCAATTCAAATCGATTTTGAATGTATTGCCGATATTTCAGACTCACAGACGGTGTATTTTTTTGTCTAAAATTGTTAGCATTACAAAAATTAACAAAATACAGCTCGCTCGTTAAGGACTATAAAAACAAATTTTACAAGCCAGGGCGGACAGAGTTTCACAGTGTTGTAATCACATGATCGCAAGCTCATGACTTTCAGGGCTGACATATTTTCCTGGTGCCGATATATCAAAAAGAATATCAATTTATCGCACAGTTATCGAAATATATGATGATTTTAGCAAAAATATCGAATTATTTGATGATTTTAGCGAAAGTTTCTAATAATTTGATGATTTTAGCAAAAATTTCAAATTATTTGATGATTTTACCGAAAGTTTCTAATAATTTGATGATTTTAGCAAAAATTTCGAATTATTTGATGATTTTAGCAAATATATCGAATTCTTTGATGATTTATCGCACAAATATCGAAATATTTTATGATTTAAGCAAGAAAAATCGAATTATTTGATGATTTTAGCAAAAATATCGAATTATTTGATGATTTTAGCAAAATTATAATTTTTCTGCCTTACCAACTCCCTTATAACACCTTAATCCCTCCCACAAGCCCCCCTAGTTAACATATTCCAAAAACCAGATTAAAGAAAAGATTTCTACAACTTCCATTAATTTTTGCAGCCACCAAAGTCACCGGCACCGTCAAGTGGTTCAACGTGAAGAGCGGCTACGGCTTCATCAATCGCAACGACACCAAAGAGGACGTCTTCGTGCACCAGAGTGCCATTGCGCGTAACAATCCGAAGAAGGCGGTCCGCTCGGTGGGCGATGGTGAGGTCGTTGAGTTCGACGTTGTCATTGGCGAGAAGGGCAATGAGGCGGCCAATGTGACCGGACCGTCGGGTGAGCCGGTGCGGGGCAGTCAGTTCGCTGCGGACAAGCGCCGAAACTTCCGCCCCTGGATGAAGAAGAACCGCCGCAAGGAGCCCGGCCAGGGAGACGAAGGCGACGAGCTGGCGTCGCCGGTCCAACAGCAGCAGCAACAGCCGCCGTCCGTTGACGGGCAGCCGCAGCAGCAGCTGCAGTCTGGCCCGCGCCAGCCACGCCAGAACTTCCGTCGCGGCCCGCCCGGCGGTGGACCCCCAGGTGGACCGCCACGTGGTGGACCACGCGGTCCGGGTGGCCCGGGAGGTCCGCCCGGCGGCCCTCGCCGCTACAACAACTACTATCCGCGCCAGCCACGCCGCGGCCTGGGCGGCGGTGATGGCAGCAGTGCCGAACCCGGACTGGAGCAAAATCAGGAGGGCCTGCAGCAGCGGGGTGAGGGACAAGGACCGCGTCGCGGTGGCGGCCCACCGGGTGGACCCCAGAGGCGCTTCTTCCGGCGCAATTACAATAATGGACCACCGCCACCACGTCGCGATGGCGGCGAATATAGTGAGTGACAAGATTATTTCTAAAACTAATTTAAAAAGCAAATTATAATAATTTGTTCTATTTTATTTTAGTTCAAGGCCAGCAGGGACCACCACGCCCTCAACAGCCACGTCCACGTCGCCAGAACCGGAAACCGAATGGCCCTGGCGGTGGTTTGGAGCAGCAGCCGCCACAGCAGGTAATGAACTAAAATCACACGACAGAACAACAGCAACGTGAAACATCTTTGCCAAAGCAAAAACATGAAATACTACGATAACACACAGCATCTGCGGCAACTTAACAACAACTGTAACAACAGCAACAGTATCTACATTAACAACCCGGGTGGCGGTCACACTTGAGAGTATAAGAAAATAACAAACTAAAAATTCATTATTAACCAACCTAACAACCACTGTCGCACTCTAAACGAAACCATTAACAATGGGGAAAGGAAACCTTGACACTTGAGAGGCTTTGGGTCTAACATTCTCTTCTATGATTTTAGTTTAAACGTTTGATTTTGTATGCTTGTTTATTTATCCTTATAATTTATCCAACAATACGAAAAAAAACTAGAACGGCGCTCAGGAGCTGCAAAATACAACCACTGAGAGCACTGCTTAGGAAAGGACCCAGTCGCACCGCCCGAAATATTAGCAGTAGCAGCAGCATCAGCAGCAACATCATCGTTAACAACAACAACAGCAACAACATCAGCAGCAGCTGCAAGTTAGAAGATGAGCAACAAACACCATCAGAGTTCGCTTAAATAATGGGCCGCCGCGTCATTTTTTCGGTTTGTTTATGCTTTTTGTCTTGTTTCATGGGGTGAAATGAATGCAACATCAAGAACATCCATTAACAACACAACTGTCACTTGAAAATGTATCAAATTCTAAACCAATTATATATATCACGTCTGTCGAATTTTATTATATATGAAACACAGCAGCAGCGATAAAAATAAATTTAAATACGCCTTGGTCTTGATAATTCACTTACAATCAGCTCTCAGCCCAAATTTAACTTAATGTTTATTTAAAGAAATTTAATTTATTTTGGATATCCTCGAACGTTGTTGTAGCGTTGTAACTCTAAGTTTCTCGTATTAAAGATATGATTAAAAATGTATATCCACACACACACAACCCCATCTTTTCCCATTTATACATCATTTTCAATCGAACAGGCGACTTAATGTATCAGGCATCAAAGCAAAGCAGAAAAAAAACCACAAGAATGGAAGAGAAATGTAATTCACAGCAAACAAACAAACAAACAACAAAAAAAACTGTAAAAGCAAAGCAAAAAATGTATACAACAAATGCAAAAGATGGCAACCAAAAGAAAAATTACAAAAAAAAAAAACTTTAAAAAACGTATTGGAAAAAATAAAAAAATTGAAAAACAAATTTGTAGTAGATTTTATTTGAGCTTAATTAAGCTGTTTCTTTAAGAGTTTTGCAGGGACATGGCTAGATCGATGCTACTGTTGATGTTGATCAACAAGTATGTTTATGGTTTATAAGGTGGGAGACATCAGTGCAAAGATGTTTTAAAACAATTTTAGAATAGAAGAAGTAAGTTAAATAAACTTAACAACCTATAAATTTATTTAAATATATTTAAGGCGAAAATATAATTGTTTTATGTTCCCAGACATCTTTTTTTTTTTTTTGAAACCACAAAATGTTTCCCACCTTTCTTCTTGGGATATTTTGAAACACAACTATTGAGAAAAATGGAAATTTCGAAAGCCTAAAGTAAATAATTTAAACCGTCAAACAAATTTTGAGACTTTATTTAAAAAAATCAGTTTTCCTTTTTGGTTTGGATAGTTTACAAAATTAAATCTCTTTTCTAACTTAAACGTATACTTTAACTTAAAGTAAATGTGTAAATCTGCAAAAAGTACAAGATGATGTCCTTAGGCTAGGTTTATAGGATATTTATGCTAATTATAATGCTCGCTACAAGTTTGTTGTCAACGATGTCACCGTGGAAATGCTGAGTTTCTCTAGACGCCCCAGGACCAGCAGCTCGTCGATGGATCGCTTGGCGTAGAACTTCTGCTCATCGGTCAGACGCAAGAAGGCATGAGCCCAGGTTTTGGCATAGGATTCCGCTTCGGAAAGGGCGCTGGCATTGAATTGGTTGCTATTTTCGAGTGCCTTCGGCTGGAGGATCTCCTCTTTGTAGTCGTCCACTGGCACCTGTTGGATGTCGTTGTGGTCCAGCTCAATCGGCGCCTGCTCATCGAGAACCGACTCTTCCGGCTCCTCGGGGTCCAGTTCCTGCTCACAAGACCAGGAGTCCTCCGAGAAGAGTTTCAGCAAGGGGCGCGGCTTGGGAGTGGACGTGGGTTCAGATACAATCTGTGGAATACAATATACATGGAAAATTCTAATGATTTGGAAGCCTTACACTTACAGTTTGCTCCGCGCTATCCGCTTCCTCCTCCAGATAGCTCTCCTCCGTATCGTCCTCCATTTCGGCGTACTTGGCGGACAGCGGATCCACCCTGACTTCGTAGAACTTCTCGTACTGTGATGCAAAGGTTGGCGCCTTCTTGACCGGCACTCGCTGCTCGGCACTCTGCCGGCTGCGTGGTGCCTGAGATGCAGCCGCTCCGCGGGGCGAAGGAGAGCGTTTAGATGCGTCGCCAGTGGGACTTCGCCTCCCGCCATTTTGCTTGAGAAACCGAACATGGCACTTGTGGATACGCAGATTCGAGGTGGTGCCGCCAGAGGACTGCATTACCCGCTTGCAGCCCAGGCAGAAGTAGCGCCACTTTAGCTTGGTTCCATCGGAGCGGGCGATCTCCCGGTAGACGTTCCACACGGAGCTGCGCTTGTTCTTCTTAACCAGCCGGTACTCGCCCGTGTTGATCTTGAGCAGAATGTCCAGCTGGGCCTCGGTGCACTTCTCCTCCTCGTCGGGGGCGTTTATAACAAACATATTCCTTCTACCAATGTTGATGTTCATGGCAAATCCAACCGCGATGGCGGAGAACCGAGTTGGCAGCACCGCCATACCAGGGCTGCACAAACACAACATTAACCCGATAGTGCTCTGGGGAAAAGCAACTTTGGCAACTACATAAAAATTATTTTACTTGCTTTATTGTTGTTTTAATATTACTTTTAATGTTAGGAAATTCTATATTTGAAATGAGTCATTCTTTTAATCGATGTCATAAATCACCTGGCACAGGTTTCTATTACAAGACATCATTTTTTTCATAACAGATTGAAAACTTATTAAGTTTTCCTTTTCTAAAGCCAGCTTTTCCTCCTGAATGGCCATAAACCGCTTAACCTTCCAGCGCTTGGCTCTGTACTTCCGCTTCGGTTGCGGGTGCTGTTGGTCGAGCTCCTCTTCGTAGGTCTCCAGAGAAGGCGTTGCCTCAATATCAACAGCATCCTGGATCTCATCGTTGTCATTCTGCTGTATTAACCCATCTGCTTCCATATCCGGGAAGCTATTTTCCTCAGCTAAAGACGTCCTGGAAGGATCATTTTCCTCATTGAGTAGCATTTGTAGATCATGAAAATGTGGCCACTTCGATGGACGTCCAGTAACTTTCTGCCGTTCTTCCTCTCGGCTGAAATATATGTAACACATAATTAAGAACGTTTACCAACTTTTAAAAATATAAATTACGTTACCGATAACGATCGCTGAGATTATCCATTTGAATTTTTATGTCAGACGGCTTCAAGGCCAAGTGAGCCATCTCGTTGGCGATCTTTCGATATATGAGAGCATTAGCACTGCTGCTGGGGCCATTTTGCAAGTGTTCCAAGTTGCTTTCCCACAGGTCCAGCAGCGTCCTGGTTGCTCTGTAGGGCCAATGGTTGATATGACCGCGATTCTTCCTGATCTGTCCTTGTTGATTCACTGCCGGTAAGAGACTTTTTCAAACACATGCGACTGGCAGCAGGGACGGACGTACCTTTTGGTCCAAATCCGGCACCCCGTCACTGGCTCTCCGCTGGAGGTACTTCACGTGGCAGATGTGGGAGCGCAGGCTGGAAGTATCGCGGGATGTCATCAGCCGCTTACAGCCAGTGCAAAAGTAATAATCCCGCAGCTTGGTTCCGTCGGAGCGGACAATCTGTCGGTAGACGTGCCACACTGTGCTGCGCTCCTGTCTGCGCAGCAGCCAGTATTCCTTGCTGAGGATTTTCAGCAATATCTCGCTAATGGATTCCTGGAACCCGGTATTCTGTGGTGAAGCCTTCTCGACCATTTCGCTTTGATTGAAATTATAAACAAAAAACAATAACACGCCAAACGCAGCCCTCGTCGGGCAGTATTTCACCAGCAAGTTGGCAGGCCTTAACCATTAGGCAGGTACTAGGGTCGAAAATTAATCGAGTTTAAGTTTGTATTTTCTTCAATTGCAAAATTTACCAGATAATGCTATAAAAATCTACATCTACATAGCTGAGAAGATTTCCTTGATATTTATATATTGCTTTAAGATTCTGTGCAATCTTAGTTTAAGTCTGAAGAAACTACAATTATTTCTTAAGGAACAATTTAAAATCTTTTTTTATATTTTAATATTCTGCCTTAGAAGCAGAAATTCTTTATTTAGCCTAACTTAGTTCAAAAATATTTGAAACAATCTTAAGACTATTTCTTAAACACTATTAAAGAAATACATACATTTATATTTATATAGAAACATTTACTTTTTGGTCTTTATCAACCTCATTAGATCTTTGTGGAATGACGACAGCTCGTGCAATGCTTCCTTCATGACCTTGAGCTTTTCCCGCTCGATAACCAGTTTCTCCTCTTCAATTTCGAGCATTCGGTCCGTTCGTCTCTTAATGTCGTTCTTCCTTCTCGCATGATCCTCCACAATGAACTCGGCTTCGGGTGTATCCTCCCTGTCGTTCAATTGCTCCTGAACTTGCTCCTCCACCTCGTCATCTGCATAATCATCGGATTCTGGGACAACTGGCGAGGGAGAGCGCTGTCTCTCCTTAAAGCTTTCATTAGCGAGAAATTCGATATTATGCTTGTTGTCTGCATCTTCCTCAAAGTGATGATCAGTGGCTGTGGAGTCCTCGGCTAAATAATCTCCCGTCAGCGAATCTAGTTCGTCACCGTCCGAATCATCCTGATCGAATGTTGATGCGCCTGTTTATGATTGCAATTACATTTTATTTCGAGTTAATTTAAAGAGTATTTGTTATATATTTACCCGTGTTGAACATCATGTCATCAAAAACATCGACGGCCTTGGTTCCAATAAGCAGCGATTGAATTTTGTGGAAATACGGCCATTTCGATGGCACGCCGGTTGCCTTGAATTTCTCAGCCTCCACGCTGTGAAAGTAACGCTTAAAAAATATATATGATTATGTATATAAACTAATTACCGATATTTCCGCGACATGTTATCCATTTTGGTTTTGATCTCAAAGTGGCTCGGTCCAAACTGGCTCATTTGCTTCTCCATCTCCTTGTAGATGATCGTATTTCGCATGGAGCCGCGCAGGCCCTTTATGTGTTGCGCCCACAGCTGGAGCAGCATTTGGATGGCGTCGTCCTGCCAGGTGTGGCGTTCGGTTTTGTTGTACAGCTGCTCGAATCTATCATGCCGCTTCTGGTGTATATTCTTCGCCGTCGCGATGATGGCCGGCGGCGGCCGCTTGACCGGCGACGGGCCATTGATCTGCCGGATAACTTCGTCCTTCACTGCAATTATTTGCTTCTTTGGACTCAGCTGCACTTCCGTGGTCTTTCTTCCGGCTGGAATTTTCGCGGGTCGCTGCATTTCGGCCATTGAGTCCTCATCGTTAAGCAGAGCGTGCAGCGGCCGCTTGGCACTCGCACTTACTTCCGTGTCACCCGGCACCTTCTCCTGCAGTTTATACAAATATTATATCCGGATAAATTGATTAAATTACAAGCTCACCGTTTGCTCGTCATTGCCCAGGAAGACGTTTTCGTAGAACTTCTCGTACTCGGATTTTGGCGGGAGCGGGCGCTTCTGTTGACCGAGGCTGGTGTCTGCAATGGCCTTTATCTGTCCACCGCTGCCGCGACTCACATTTCGAGCGGTTCCTGTTGCGTTCATGCTGCTGCGAACACTTCGAGTGATGGCCTGGCTACTGGCTGGCAGCCCATTCGGTCGCGATCGCATTATTGGTTGCTTAACCTTTTTCTTTTACGAGGTTTTGTTGTTTTCAATTGTTAATAACCTTTTATGTTAGAGCCAGTGCTGCTAATTTAGCTATTTGTCCGCTAGCTAGGCAGGCAGTTTCCAGAGTAACCAGATCAATCAAATGGGAAAGTGCAGTCACACTTTATCTTACTTTATTTTATTTCTATAGCTTTTTTCAAAGGACTCGTCTCTGAAAACTTAAAGAGAATGCTTTTGGTGCAGAGTTTGTCAATTGTTAGTTTAACCATTTATATTAGAACAGCAAATACGTAAATAAGTCGGTGGTGGATTAAGCCTTTAAAGACAGCTGGTCACACTTAAACCGATAACAAATTGCTCTTGTACTGCCACCCTTTACGAGAAAAATCATGTTTTCTCTGCATTCTTTTTATTTTTGCGTAAATAAAAGTATCAAGCCCTCGTGGAAAACGAAATTTTCTGTGGGAAAAAATCCAGGAAACCCCAAAAAAAAAGAATTGTAAAGGAATCTTCCGCCATAATATTAGTGTTGCCATACTTTTCGGTGTAATTTTATGTTGCACCCCTATTTCCGGTTGGCGGGCACTTTAAAGATAGAGAAAAGGAAAGCAAAATTATTTGTCTTTGCGAACTATTTATTTTTGTCTTCTAGTACTTTTTGAATTTTTTTTAGTAAAGTTGCAAATTGCAACTAAATCGGATTAAGATGAATTATTTTTACGGGGTTTAATGGCAATAATGTTATTTTCGATTTACATTTTTCTCTGCTTTAATTCTATCTCTGAGATTTGTCTTATGAACCTTTGGATACAAGTAGAACTCAATGATTTGATGAGACCGACAATTGCCCCAGAAGTTTCCCTATTTGGGTTTCGCACGCACTTTTAGCTAATCAAGCTAGGTCGGTCGACAGTTTGCAACCGCAAACTGTGTCTGCCACTGCGAAAAGCATCTGCATCTGCATCGGCAT
>VNJS01009945.1:0-13332 GCA_008042575.1 Drosophila watanabei | reverse complement strand
CGCTTGCCAATCCAACAGTTTTATCTATATCGGAACACATTATTTTTGCATAATGGCTCGTACAGAACTGAACGCATACAACAGGAAATGTTTCACTTTGTTTGTACAAGAAGTGAAAAAACTTACTATTGAATGCTATGACATCCAAGTCATTGAATTCTTTGAGAACCGCTTGGATGATAGCAAAGCTGACATCAGTAATAATGCGCTTGCATATTGGCAGCTTGAATTTATTTTGCCTACAAAACCTATTTATCTCGCATAGAAAAAGACCAATATCATAGGCCGTGTGCTTGGACAAAATAGAATTTGCCACCGGATACACCATATAATATTTTGGAATGTGTGCCACCAGTGAGTAGAAAAAAATTATTTTTTTCTACGAACTTCAACGGCTGCACAACACATCCTGTTGCATCTATATGCAACGTGTCTTTTTTTATGTGATTTAGGAACAGACTTATATGGTCTTTGTCCCATAAAAGCACTTCTAGTCTAGTTGAAAGATGCTAAATGTAATGCAAAAAATTGTTGCACATCGTTTCAAATGCATCTTTAAAGGGATCTTTTTCAAAGTCCTCTTTTCCATTTTCTTCAGAAATTAGATTTCTATTATATGATAAATTTTCATTCATCATTTGGTCATTGCCAACTAATGCCCTATTGGTACTGGCTTTATTTAATATCTTATTTCTAAATTTTAAGGCTGTGCTACCCTTGATTTCTTGCTTTGCAAGAAAACGATTTATTGCCCTACACCGAGTAGTTTTTTTTTAAATTGATGGAGTGTGTCAAATTTAATTTATTTGAATAAATTTGAACGCATCCATCATAAGACCCTTTAAACATGTAAAAATTACATGACAGATCTTTGCAATATGCATAAGCAACGAATGAATTCTTATTCAATCGTAGCGACCTAAAATTTATAGAGCATGCATTATTTATGGAGAAAAAATTCTCCCTCAAAACATGCTCTATGCTTTTTTTTCTCAGAAAATTTTGAGGAACACTTTTTAATTGTGCCAGCCCGCGAGATCCGCCTTGGCCATCGAAGAAATTATAAAAGTAAATAAAAATTAAAATATTAAATACCTGAAAAAACAAAATTGCTTACCTTGTTGACGGTTTAGCTCGAATTGACGGATTTCCGATTACACTGCGCTGCCAGACTGTCGATCTCGATAGGCCATGTGAGACACGGCACCACAATCGATATGAAGCCAGTGTATACCCATAAAATTATGAAAGAGAAACACTGTCGATACGATTTTCATGAAATTTAAATGAAAAATCATAATTAACTTTCCCTTTCGTTTGGTATACCCTGCCTGTTGGCACATCCTCTGTGGGAGTAGCAATAATTAATTTAAGGTTAGCGTCGAAAGTATGTATGTATATATATATGACAATAGAAGGCCAGTGCTGCCAATCAAATTATGAAAGAGACCCACTTGAATTTCTCAAAAACTGTCGATACGATTTTCATAAAATTTAAATGAAAAATCATAATTAATTTCCCCTTTCGTTTGGTATGTGCATGTTGCATACATCCTCTGTGAGAGTAGCAATAATTAATCCCTCATATTAGTTCCAGCCAACTTTTCGAAAGGTTAACATGGGTCCGATGGCGGGCTGAACCAGTGGTTCACTACCGGCTCACGGCCGGTTCCAGCTCTGGAGTTCAAGCCTTCCCTAAAAGCAATTTTCAACGCATTACTGTAAGGCGAGTTTCTCAAAATCTGTCAATACGATTTTCATGAAATTTTCGCCAAATGATCTCTAATCGATCCCCAAAATGCTCCTATACCATTTAAAATACCAACAACAAATTTGACTTGTGTCCAAATTATCGATAAGAATTACCAAATATTATAATACAATCGAAAAACAAAAATTTTTGAAGCCGAAATTTGAAATAAGCCAGTTTTGAAGATATATGCATTTCAAGTATTTTTCAAGCTATTTCATTTTAAAATATGCTAAATCTAATTGAATTTACTTGAAATTTTTGCGAAAGTCTTAACCGTTTCTTGTGATTTAAAAGCACGAAGTACAGCAATTTCTTGTTCTTTTCCTCAGTCCTTTCTTTTGCAATGTTTCGTGTTCTTCTTGCATTACGCAAAAGATTCCACTGTCATGGTCGCGGCAATATTAACAAAACCTTACTTCACTAAAAATGTATTGCAAAACTCAAATTTTAATACATACAAATTTTTAAATATTCATTCATAGACAGAAATTCTTGGGTGTTATTTGCTATGGGGAAAAAATAGTTTACGCAGCCTATCGATGTTTTTTCCACACTAACGAAAGATCATTCTGGCAAGTAGTTATTTTATAAAAAGCTTGTTTCTGACCCCACCTCAAATTTGACAACAAACATTTTGCCGTCGGCAACGAGACATTTCGATTTGGTTGTTAAGGCTGCCAGACAGTTGGCGGAACAAGTCGCTAAGAAACACCAAGCTTAAAATTATTATGTGCAAACCTTGGCAATAATATTGTACAATAAAGGCTTTATTAATAAATCTAGCTAAAATTATCCAGTAAATAATAAAAGAGCTGTACAAATTTAATTGAGACTCCTAAAAATGAAACTGCATGCAAGCTTGCAGCCTCCTCATGTAAATAAATAAATTAAATAAGCAATTGCAGCCTATATTTTTTCTCCTAAACAAATAATTTAACAGCTTAAACACTCTTTATCATTGTGCCAACAACGCCAAGTCTTTCAGCATAAAAAAATATTAAACATTCCGATAACAAATCGATAGCAAAAATTACGCGAGGACCTAAGCAGCTAAAATCACCTAAAAGTTTTGTGACGCTGATGTCTGTCGACTCATCGAGTAACAGACTGAACTTGGAGTCTCCTATATCGACGCACAAATCATCATAAAAATGACGCGCCAAATCATTTTTAATAATGTTGGTGCATTTTGTGTTGTACTTGCTGTAGAGGTTTCCCAAGTGATCCACTTGCGCCATAGCCGTGTGTTCTGCGATGAACAAACACAACGCGGCTTCCTGCTCGACAATTTTGGTTAGCATGCTACCAAAACCAATTCCGGCTTCCCGCAGTTCTCTAATTTCTCCCGCATCTGATCTTCGAATAAAGCCAGATTTGACGCAAAAAAAAAAGCTAAGTTGGCAGCATTGGCTCGCACACTGCAAGAGTTCGCTCGTTCAGTCGCAGAGTGGCGCATCTTGAAGAAGGTTGCTTTGCGACGCAAGGTTTGCGTGTTCATGCATTCACGTACTCGGATGCAAGTGTGCGATCATTTCGTTTCGACCTAGCAAGAATATTGGGTCTTTTGGCGCTTCCGACGATTGCATTTCAGGGGAGCGGCTAGAAACTAAACAGCTGTTTGTATTTTGTTTTGTTTACATTTATTATTGCTACTTTTTTTCCGGACGATTCCAAAATGCTTTGAAAATCTTTTTGTTTCCCACCTAATACCACAATTTGCATACAAAATAAACATTTTATAAGAAACTTATTACTGTTTGAGTATATTTAGTTTTCTTGCACTAGCTGTTGATACAGCTTTTTCTTTCGTATAAATTTTTTCTGTCAGCCATTTACTTTTTTTTTTTAATATTGTTATGCATTTAATTTAAAGAGAAATAGTAATCTGATGGAGCTTTCAGTTTCAAACTTTTATCAGCGCAGTCATAATTTTTATTTATAATAAAATGTTCTGTGGAGCATTGTGTTTCTATATTTGTTTTTAACAGATCAGAACACACTGCGAAATCTTTTATTTTTGCAGAAATTTGAACAATATATAGCCTGCAAAATATCGCAAGGCATTGCTATCAAATTCGTTTCCAGTTGCAATATCATAAATCTGCTCAATTTCAGTCTCTTCATCGGAGAACATATCGAAATCGGTGCTTTCTTCTTTGTCGGTTTTTATGTCATTGCGAATTTCTTTTAAGCTGCAGTCCTGGATAACAAACATTTATTAACATTGTATCATCATCTGGGCCGCAATTACCAAATACTGATGTGGATGTTAATATTTTCATTGACAGCATTTTGGACATAATGATGTTTAATTCATATATCGTTGGATTATTGTTTGTTGCTCCGCGAGCCCTTATTAAATAAAATAGGTTTTCTAAGGGGTCTTGATTCAGTTTCGCGGTTGATATATATAATATTTCTTTGCTCCACACACTTTTAGCTAGTGCAAGTACAGATGATTTGCTCAAAATCATTCCGTCAATGCACTGCTTGTGGATATTTAAATTAAAATTAAATTCCCAAAATACTTCCTTATTTCAACGAGGTACTTGTGCACGTTATTATTATTCTGCACTGCATATCCATATGGATTTCTTTCATATAAAACATGGCTATTGAGGCGATCAATGAGCTTATTTATTTTTTCTTTAAAATGTGCCGTAGCTTCTGCGCTACTTTGGTATTCCACAAATGCGCCAGAATCAATCACTGTTCGTATTGCGGCTGAAACGGTGTGGCCAAATATTTGTGTAGCATGTTTAAATTTAAATTTTTTCAAATGAATTCGGATTAATATGCTTGGCACTGATTCTGGGATAAAGTCGTGTTGAGTTTCTTGACTGAATCTGGTACAATTTCATTATTATATTCCAAGATACTTCGCCATCAAGCGTAATTAAACTGTTCTTCATTAAAATATTTCTTAGTGATTTTATAAGATGTGGGGCATCAAATATTGTAAATATTTCTTTTCCATTAACATTAAAACTCGGCTTGTTTATGTTAACTCCCCATTTTTTAAAAGCTGCTCCATTATTTAAGCCTTGATGGCATATTATAGCTCGTACGTTAAGCCCCAAAGTTTGCTTCAACTTTTCTCATTAGGGCTTCATGATTAATACCGTTAGCCGAATAAGTATAACTTATAACTAACTTCCAATTTTCAAATAATCCTCTAGCCATAAAAACGCATACTTGCTGCCCAAAGAAACGTGTTCTTTTGTCGCCATCGTTTTCAAATCCTTGAATTTCATCGAGTGCGGTATTATATTCCTTTTTAGTCCCTTTTTTATTTTTATTTCACCATATAAGATAACTACTTCTTTACCTTTTTCACTCATTTCGCCAACAATTTTCTGAAGCTTTTCTAATAAATCAGGTTGAAATCTTGGTGTAATATTTATTTGTTTTTGACGGAAGCTTAAAATTCTAAACATCCCGTATATATTCGTATGTTCGGGCTATCACTTTTCCTGCGCTGTTGGAATAATTTGATTTTTTAAGTAGCATTTTGCATATAGTTTTTGCCTGTTCATAAACATGGATATTTATAATATCCACTTTTTCTAATAGCTCTTTTCTATTTCTTTATCTTTTCTTTATAAGGTTTTATTACAAGAAACATTTCGTAATTTTTGTTTCTATAAAACATCTCATTTTCTTCCCTTTTTTGACAACAAGAACAATTTCCTAACTGCGGTGCACTAGGAGTTACTAAATTAGAAGGGCTAACATCTAATTGCGGGGCTTCTAAACTCAAAGGGCTAACATCTAAACTATTAGAAAAATTATTTAACCTAATTGGGTTGACATAAATGCCAATTGGTTCTGCCACCCCATCGTCATTGAATTCAAATTGTTCACAAGGAACAGTACTGTCCGGACGCAAAATGAAGTTGTCAGTCAAATTTAGAGTTGGTACGGCATTGCTTTTAAGCCTATTTAGCCCAATATATTTACTTTCGAAATGTCTCTCACAAATTCGCGCAGTTCGTTTATTAAAATTGTCATCCATATGGCATAATTCAGCCCATTTCTTGAGTCATCTGAAGGAAATGCAAACAATTTAATTGGAAAGGAGCCTGATGAATCCCTATAGGTCCTCCTGCAGCACTCAATAATACACCTCCGACCATTTTACCTAACAATATAGTCATTCATTGCAAAAATATATATAGGAATACCTTGACAAATTAATCTATTTTATACTTGATTTGAATACGATACCAGGCGTTTTAAAAAAAAACACGCTATAATTTGAATTAATTAATTTAACTTTTTTAGTTTTGCACTGTAAATAAAGGTGAGTTCTTTATATGCTTTTGAATTTTATGTAAATAATAACTTCCTTTTTCAGATTCCATCGTTTTTAAAAGACACTAGCTGCCTCTATCAAAGAGGCAGAAATTATGTTCGCTGCAGCGTTTGCTGAACACAACTTATCAATGAGAGCAATGGACCATAGGAGCGATGTGATCAAGCATACGTTTCCCGATAGTGCCATTGCGCAAGGGTTTTACTGCAAACGAAATGAAATGTAAAAATGAAATAAAAACAAACATTTTTTGCAATGGGAAAACCTTTAAAACAGAGCTGATAAAATACCAAAAAGTATTTAATATACCATATTCGGTCACGCTGCTCTCGCAATCAGTATGCGAGCTACGGTTGCCACTTCAAAAAGTTTTAATAAGCCAAAAAAAGATTAAAAATTAATTTGAATAAAAAAGGGCAAAATTTTTATTGATTATATATTTTGATTTCTTTTAACTTTTATCCTAAGAAAGTAATATAAAAACAAAAAAAAAACCAAGGCCATAATCAGTTTAAATCGAAAAATAAGATTCAAAGTTTAATGATTATCTATTCATTATTAGATATTTTATCCAATTAAATTTATCAATTTTTGATTTTTTTTTCAATCCCTCAAAGAAAAAGCTGAAACATTGCAAGCGAAAAAATAACACTAAAAAATCATCATTATTTTTTCGCTGAAAATATCACTTAAAGTCTAATATCTATAACCCTATAAAATAAGTAGACAATTCCAAAATACCTTTTCTTCATTTAAAAAATATGTATATACTTTTTTTTAAGTTTTTTAGTTTTGACAAAATTTGTACATATGTTTCGTACTAGCTGGTTGCCTGGTTGGCCTAGTGGATAAGTTTTAAGATTTTTTACTACAAGTAATTTAATTTGAAATAAGAAATCAAAAAATTTACGAAGACCTAAGAACGGAGCCCACAAAAACTTGCTGCACTTTACAAAAACGGTAAACGTTATCAAATGTAGTTGTTATACAAAACATACATAAAACGCGTTTTTTATTTAACAAATATTCTTTTATTCTTTCTTCTCCACTAATGGCCAGTCTTGAGTTACTCGCAGTTTTTTTGATTTCCATGTGGGAAACAACGAATCAAAGTGCAAGATATGTGAAAAGACGTATTCTGGAAACTATAATTGTAACCTGGAACGTCATTTAAAGTCCAAGCACAACGCCATTGGCTCAGAAAGATGTTAGTTCAGAAAAACTAATAAAGTTTTCTTCAACTATTAACCAAAGTGCAGTAAAGGAGGCATGCGTTGACTTGGTAACGGTAGAAAAAATGCCATTTTTTGTTTTGGATTCCAAAGCATTTAAAACACGGATCAAATTTTTTTCTGATCCTAATATGCAACAAGTGACTTCCAGAAATGTAATGGATGTGGTTTCCGAAAAATGTGGTAAGCTAAAGGAAAAGATCGCTATGTCTTAAAACAAAATTATTTCCTTAAAAATGGATAAAGCAACTCTATGTAACCGTGAAATACTTGGAACCGCTGGAACTCATCGTATTCTATGCTCAATAAATTGCAGAGCTTCGAAGAGTTTTGTGCAGAGCAATCTGACCCTAACTTTAAGTTGACGGATACCAAATGGGAGGATCTAAAAGTGCTTGTTAAAATTCTAGAACCAGCTTTCATTGCCACCCAAAAGTTGCAAAGCACCCAAATCTATACGGGTTACAAGCTGTGGTTAGAGCTGAAACTTAGGCTGCAAACATAGTGCGCGCTGGGACGAAGACGAAGATGACGAAACGCAAGCGATCAGCTTCAAACGGTACAGTACTGTTTTTAAAGACGAATCGCTTGCTATTTTGCGTTCTTTTTATTTTTTTTTTCTATTTTCTTTTAATATTCTGATAATGCTTTATCCCCACAGGAGATCATCAGGAAACATGACATTTTCACTCTGCGACTGAACGATCGAGCTCTCGCAATCAGTGTGCGAGCCAGTGCTGCCAACTTAGAATTTTACCTGCCAGTTCTGGCATTTTTCAACCGTCAAATGCAGGAAAAATTGTGAGCTAGCAGCTGGCAGGAAATTTGGCATTTTTGAAAATCAATCTGGTCACTTATAGAAATATTGAAATATCTGGCAGCACTCCTCAAACGTGAAACGTGGCATTAATCGATAGCTGTTGCAATACATGAAACCGATACAGTATGCCATCTTTTTGTATATTTTTCCATTACTAAAAAGAATTTCACAATTTTGTAAATCACAATTTTAAAAGCTAAAGACGGAACAATCAGTGATTAGTAAAATGCCGAAAATCCAATATAAACAGAAACCGCGTTACGTCTGGATTCAAAATCCATTGTTTAAGGATTGGCTTACTATAGACCCCAATGATGAGAATAAGTGTTAGACAGATTAGACATCTGCATGATTCCACTCATAACATACGTCACATAGAATACATTCGAATGGAATTGAATTGAATGAGTGGAACGCACGAAATGAAACGACATTGTATGAGTGAGAGGTTCTCTCATAACTTACTACCTGCAAAGAAATGAACGCAAACGAATGAAGCGTAAAATGAAATGAAACATTTGGAAATGCCTAGAACATTCGAATGATTCGAGTTGTTGCGTGCGAATTCGGTCCAATCCTTTGCTTATTCTTGATAGCTGTACTTCAAAGACGCAATAATGGACGCATTATTTTCAAAAGAAGCCATATGTATTTGTGTAACGTTTTGTTTTAATTTACTATTGTTGTTTTAATGTATATATATTTATAACAATTCGCTTATTTGTTTTGATCGTGCTTAGATTAATACCTGTGTATTTAGTTTGTTTACAATATATAGGTTGTAAAAGGCACAGTGGACATTAAATAGAAGCTGACTAGTGGCATGTACAGCCTAATTGAAAAGAGAGGCCGAAGCGAAGTTTGGCAATTTTTCTCCAAAATTAAAAACGATGATGGAGAAGAACTCGTCAACCATGTAGCTTGTAAGACGTGCTATACCGTTTTAAAATTTACAGGCAGCACATCAAACCTGGTCAAGCACAAATGTTATTTAAATAATGCAAGCAAATTTCGTCAAGGTGCTCCAATAGAAGTTAATCAGGAAACAAAAGAGGAGGGCATATCTGTTGTAACAGAATGGGTTGTCAAGAATTGCCGTCCCCTTAAAATTATTGATGACTCGGGCATCAAAAAGTTTGCTTTATTTTTAATTAATGTTGGAGCTACATATGGTGGAAATGTCGACGTCAATAAGCTGTTACCACATCCGACAACCTTATGACTATTTCAAGGCATCTTATTTGTCATGTACCGTCCATTACATTAAATAGGGAGTTCTGGTCGATCGCCTTATGGCCATGAAGTCAATGAAGGGCTTGCCCAGCACAGGTTTGTTAACCCCATCTTTGTGTGTACAAGTATAATTCATTATTTTTCTTATCAAAGTGTCAATATCCGAACAAAAATTGAGGCTATTTTGAAGGATTTTGGATGTGACCTCGAAATTGATAAACCTGTCATTGTAACTGATCGTGGGTCCAATATGATAAAAGCCTTTTCGGACGCTGAGAATATTTATTGCGTCAACCATTTGTTAAATAACGCTGTTGAAAAGGCCATTCATGCTATTCCTGAAATGCAAAGCCTTGTTTCAAATTGCAGCAAGTTGGTAAAATACTTCAAAAAAAGCGAAATGAATTCAACACTTGGAGTATCCTTGAAGAGCTTTTGTCCGACTCGGTTGAATACCGTGTTTTACCTACTTAAGTCAGTTGAAACCAACTGGATTAAGTTGACAGCTGTCTTGAAGGAAAAAAATCAGACATCTAGAGTGGAAGAGAGATAAAATAGGCTAGATTGAAGAAAAAAATAAGCTAGAATAAGCTAAAAATAAAAAAAAGCTAAAAATAAACTAACCATGGAAAACATTAAAATACTTGATTTTTTACTTTTATTAATACGATATTGATATGATATTTATATAACTATTATAGTAAAGACATAATTTCATCAACTTCATCATAAGATGCCATATGTATGGATGATTGAACTAAAGCGAGGTATTTCGTTGGAAGTCGGTAGTCATGGCATAATTTGCCATAACGTCGCAGTCCATATCTATAACATAAAAAAAAAATTACTCAGTATATTTTAAACAATTTAAAATTTCAAAAACAAACCTTATTCTTAATATTGCGTTCAAGCTTTTTAAACACATTTTGTTGCGCAAATTTGTTTGATGATGATCATTTGGCTGAATACACTCCCAACCGCAGCATTCGACCATGGCATGGTAAGTATATGCAAAGCAAATAACGCCAGTTGCTCGAAAGCTTTGTTTTGGCTAGCATCCTTGTACATCAAAACTTCTGACAAAGACTCTATAGTCTGCTTCTTTTTTTCCCAATTAATTAGGTGGATTTTTCCTAATTGGGATACGATTTCATCAATATTTTCATATTTAAAGTGTTCCAACAATTATATATTTCATGTAGCATATTGCCAACGGCAAAAATATCAATTTTTTTTGTAGAACTTCAATGTTATGAGAATGTCTAAAATTACGCTGCAAATCATATCATACATATCATTTTATTAAAATCCAATTAAAGCTTTATTTAAGCCTTGATGAAGTTTTTACAATCTTATCTGATTTTATATTTTTCATCAAATTCTTTTTCGTCTTTAATTTTCTTCTCAAATAAGTCGGTAACTGCACAATCTTCCAAATCATCTTTCAAAATATCAATATAAGCACCGGGAGGAATTATGAGGTTTCCTAGCGCATTGATTGCCAATAAAATTTCATTAAGAAATTTCGACAAATCGCCCTTCTCGCTTTGAAACAATTTGTTCAAAATTTGCTTTAAAAAAAACATAGCATATTCAATATTTTTGCTTTGTGACAACTTTCACTTGTAGAGGCTAAGGCAAAGTGTAACTTTAATTCCTCCCACTGATCCTCGATTCGAGATACTGCACTTTCCATGGATAGCCATCCGGAGTCGCTGATCTTGAGAATTTTCAAGGATGCCTAAATGATAGAAACAAAATTCAAAATAAGTATACAAAAATACATAACAATAGAAAATCCAAACCTGTTAGCCTACTTAAAAAAAATTGAGACGAGCATGAAAACTAAATGTTAATACACACATATACACATATTTTTGGACGAACACTTCGATTGACAATGAAACTAATCACAATCATATATACCTGCCCATTATTTAAACACTCGTAAACTTTTTTATACATCATTTGTCTGTAAAAGCTTTTCGCAAACCAAGAGTAGGTGTCGGCAACTATATATTCCAATTGTTTTGGAAAATTTTTCTTCGTGGATTGGCTTACAGAAAATTGAATTGAGTGACACACACATTTTATTAATATTAGGGAAGGCACACTCTTTCCAACTCTGTGTAAACGCTTTGTTTACCGCCGGTCATTTCGCTGGCATTATCAGTGCCGATTCCTATCAAGCTTAATATATCTAGTTATAAATTACTAAATTAAATTAATTTTACAGCCTCTGCAATTGTTTTAGCATCGCTGGACTTAAAAATGTCGTAATCATACTTTGGCTACTTAAACAGTAATAGATTATGACGATGCCTAAAGATTAAAAAAGACACATACATATATATGTAATTACAGCCCACATAAAGGTACACAAACGTTTATAACTTATTTTATACTTTCCCAGCAACTTTGTCATAACTTATATCAGTGGACTCATCCAACAAGCAAAATTTTGACTTTCCTATTCTCTTAGTATCACCACTGGCTTATCGGAAATCAAAAATTGAAAAAAAAAAATAGTTTCAAGTTCGTTTAATACGGCTCCTGTGGCAATTCTGGCTTGTTTAACGACATCACATACGCGTCGCTCAGAACGTGGATTGACCCGACATTACTTTAAAAACACCTTAAAAACCTTCATTAGAGATGATAACTGATAGGTAGCTAGAAATTTCAAAAATTTTGACCCAGAATGAAGATGTTCAGATCAACGTTTTCAAAGATTCGTTATTGTTTTGTGCCTCTGCTCGTAAGCATCGAATTAATAGCTCGTCCTTCGATAAATCTTCGAAAATTGGTTTGATAGCTGCTTGTACTTCTGGTATTAGATGTTCTTTATTGTGATGAAATTGGTCGAGCTCATTTTTAGTTTCTGCCTTAAGCCATTTACACCAACTTTCTTCACCTTATTTTTCATCTGAAGAACATTTGTGATAATACGTTGCCCAAACTTCCTTTTTCATATCTTTAAGCGAATCTGGATGGCGTCGGATAGCTAATCCGTAGAATTTCGTTGTTTCTTGAAAAACTTTATCAGTTAGTTCACCTGGTCCTTTCCACCGATTCCTCTTTTGTTTTTATCCTTTTTGACAGCCCGAAGTCGTGTTCCCATTCTCTTTTCTACGGGGCCCACGCATTTTTCTTTTGTTACGACAATATCTTAGCAATATCAATGGCTTAGCATTTAGGATCCTCTTGTAAGCTTTACTGTCACCGTCGCCGATATATGTGAGATACTTTACGCCATATTTTTCTGTAGACCTGAAAAACATTTTCGTGATAGCACTTATTTCCATTTTATCGGAGCTTCCGGAATGGTTTATGGCGCATTCTTCTACATAAGTTTCATACCCAATTTCATACTTTAAAGGATCAGTTTTTTGTTTATTTTCCCACTTATTACAAAAACACAATAACTACTCATAACCACGACATCTAAAACTTTTTCAGTGTACATTCCAATCAATGCACATTGGGCCAGCAAGCCGATTTTTCGATGAAAATTCAAATTTTTTATAGAAAGTAAACATATTTTAATAATAAAATTTGAATAGTATGTATTTTGACTAGAATGAATTAAAAGATTTTAATTGTTTTGATGCATCCCTGAAAATTTGGCAGCTCTTCAAAGTCAGCTGTTTGATTGCATGCGCGCGAAACTAAAAAACGCGGGAAAGATTTTGTTTACCTGCGAGTGTGCCAAAATTGTTGTGTTGTAAGCAATTTTCACAAAAATTATGGAAAAGAAAGACAAAGGTATGTAGAATATTTGTATTAAAAAAGACTCTGTGCATGTTTGATAATTTGTTCTTTGTGCGCGTTTATTGGTGTTGTCCAAAAGTAGAAAAAAGCTAACCTGCTTAATCCTCTGTTGTGGATTATAACAAATTTAGTGCCAACTTGTGCCAAAAAGTAACTATGTGTCATTAAAGTGCAAAGTGTACATTAATTAATTTTATTAAACTTTTTT
>VNJS01009942.1:0-11617 GCA_008042575.1 Drosophila watanabei | reverse complement strand
CGCCAGCAACATGCCAATTAGCAGCCAAAACAAAGCACCAGCACCCGCACCCCAATCGCATTAGAGATGTTCAGGTTGAAACGAAAAAATTCCCCATGAATCGACATCAAAATGATAAACTTATATATATAGAAGAAAATCGATAATCAATTATATAGGTTTGAAATTCAATTTGTTTCTTGATAGCTTAAAAATAAAACTTTCAGACTATAAAGAGGTTCTTTGAGATAATCAACATTTCTCGATATATTATCGATAAAGTAATATTTCTATATCGAACCGTTTGCCATCCCTAACTCCCCTCCATTCAATGCAAATGTTGTTATAAATTGCTTAAAGAATTAGCAAATAATAGCCACAATTGTCAAGTCCTAAAAAGGCAGCAGCCACAATTGCAGCTTTGACATCTGTTTGTTTTTTATCGCCGTTGTTTTGCTACTGGATTAATGAGCAAAAAATAAATAAATTATTATTTATCGAAGGCGATTCTAAACGGTTTCCTCATCAATCAGTTGGCAGCGGCTTTTTCCCCCTTTGCTTTTGATATCTCTTTCACTCCCTGTGGAAGCACCTTAACTTAACCCAAAATCTTGGCCACTGTTTTTTCGGTTGCGCCGGCGACACGCCCACTTAATTTGGCCAAGTTGGTGGGTGGTAACCGCTCTTTTCAGGGGGCTAATTTTGTAACTAATATTAAAACACTTCAATCAATCAATGTCCAGCGGAGCGAAATATATGTATGGATATATTATATATAGATAGTTGGAGAGGCTGGCAGCTCCACTAAAAGTTGGCTAAAATTTTTATTTAATCGCCAGGCAGTCTGAGAACAAACTCGATCGCCAGCTGATCGTATTTGTATTCGCTATTTGCCTAGACCATTAAATATTTATGAGCCCGAGATCCGAGATCGTAGATCGGCATTCGGGCCGAGAGTTTTGTCCAACCTGCCAACTATTTCCAGCTTGATTAATGATCTCCGCGCTCGGCTGTGTTCTGCTTTAATTACCGCAGCAATTAGCAGCTGAAAAATCCGCACAATTTGTCATAACAGCAGCAGCAGCAGCAGCAGCATCCACCTCATCATCAGCCGAAATCCTCATCTTCAATCTCTGACCACGCTTCTTCTCCGATCTTTCCAGACTATGCCAGATCAGCAGCGATCGCAGAGAGCCACCATCTAAGCCTCAGAGGTAAGTCCGCTATCAAGGCAGCTGCTGCGGCTGCTGCAGCACTCTCTGCCTTATTTAATATATTTTTTGGCTGCGAATGACAACCCTGGCCTGGCAGCAGCTTTAGGCCGCAGCTCAGCTCCACCTGGCCAGGCAACCTTCACTAAAAAAAAGCTGAAACGCATTTTGAATTTAATGCGTGTGCGACGAGGACAACCCAGGGGCGCAGCGACGGGGGTGGTTGTGATGGAGGAGGAGGAGTATGCTTTGGGGGGTATAGATCCCCTTCAGATCGATCTTCTGAGGTAGAAGCGACTTGAATAGAGATGAGATCTTAAACATTAGTCCTTTAAGAAGAAGATTTTGGTAATAAATATTTACAAAAAAAACTTGATTATTATGAGAATAAAGCAAGAAAGAAAGAAAACTACCTTTGGGAAGTCAAAGAACACTTTCTATGCTAGTTATTAGGTTCAAAAATCTGCATACTGAATTGAACAATTTTAAAAATAAAAAATTTTCTTGAATTTTTGAACATTTTGACGATGTAACCCCTTATAAAATTTCGAACAAATTTGTAAAAAGCTAGATCGACGCGCCTGTTAATGCTGAATAGGAATATATATGATTTATAGGGTCGGAAACAACTCCTTCACTTTGTTACAGGCTAATAAATAATATTATAATCCTGGAAGGGTATACAAATTTTTAAAATAATTAATCTCTTTAAGTTAAAAGTTCTTCTACAATATAATACCCTTCCGACTATCGGTAACCAGAGACTCCTCCGTGAGCTCTGCAGGTGCACCACTGGCGGGGGCGTCGTCCACGACCTTCTCTCCGCCAAAGGAGTCGTCGCCGTCGTCGTTGTCGTTGTCCCCGTCCCCGAGTGCCATTGAAACCAAGTGAAGCTGAGTTCTCTAGACAGATTGCCAAGTCTCGTCTCGTTTGGGGCTCCTCGGCCACAACAGCAAAAACTAAATAAAAACAACAACAATAAATAAAATGAAATAAAAAGTAAATGCAGCTGGAACTGACCACTTTTGAAGATTAATTGCTCGCGACAGTCGCAACCGGCGATCGAGGCTGAGGCTGCCCCCTGAAGCTGCGACGTCGGCAACCTGACCATAAAAATCGGCATTTGTTGGCAACAAACACAAACAACAAAAAAATTAACATGACGTCAAGCAAGAGCAACACACAGCGACTAAAACAACAACTCAATTGGCCGGCGACCTTTGCCAATTTGCGAGTGCAATTGCGAATATCAGCCAAGTTGGCCAGTGGCGATTAAGGCCAGAAAAGCGTTCCACATGTTCCAATGCTCCGAAGATGGCTAAGAAATCCACCAGCTAGTCGAGCTGCGATTTCTTTTGACACGCCCCAAACTGTAGTGCTTGCTTTTTGGTTGTCATCACATTCGCTTATCGATTTTTTACGCGTCGCCGATTTTTTTCCGACTTTTCTTTCGATTTTTTTGTGACGCTTTTGGATTTTTAAGTCTCGTTGGTGGCGCTTTATTCATAAATCCGTCAGCTGCATGAAATACAGCTTAATTAACAAAAAGCCGAGAGAAAAGCCGCAGCAGCACGCAGCGGAGGCGCAGTTCCATTCATTCGCGGGCCCATTGAACAACGCCGGAGTTTTCAGTTTTCAGTCTTTCGATTTTTGGTCTTATTTGTGCGCCCCGAATTTAAACTCTCTTCATAATTGAGTTGGCAAGCGATTCGGTTCGAAATCAAAACGATACGAAACGAAACGAAACGGGACGCGAACGGTAAATACACACGGGGCCATAAACAAACGAGTCAAATTACAAGCGAATGAAATCAATTAACACCTGGCTTGATGAGTCGAGCCATCGATCAATCGATCTCTTGGCCAACACGAGCTGCATAAATTAGCCATCGTCCCCCCAGCATCCGAAGCATCTGAAGCAGCAGCATAATTGTGTGTTCTTTTAAAGCGATCCAGCGAAATTAACATATCAAACACAGCATAATTGCGCTTTAATCGCACCCAAAAACCAGTAAGAAAATCAAAAGCCCCAAACTGTGATCGGACACTGGAAATTAATAGCCTGGGAGTGCTCCCCCGTGGAGAGTTGTCCAAAGAAAAATAGCCAAGGAAGCTTAGGGTCATTTCTTGTCAATGAGGAATTTTCATTCGATTGACAAAAAGAAAACGAAAAGAATTCAGCGACTTACAAAGATTGTTTTAAATGGAACCCGCTGATGCTCGAACCTTTTAAGTGTGTCTATTGAGTCTGAGAGATGTGTGATTAAAGATACTTTTTTAAAAGGAGCAGTAAAAGTCTTGGTAGATAAGAAGAAATATCTGTTGCATCTACTTCTTTAAAAACTAAATAAATCTAGGAATTCTTTCTTAGAATATATCTTTTTGTTGTACAATATAAATACTCTCTCTCAAAGATCTTAAAAGAAAGATACATTAGCTTTTAAAAATGTACGATATCCTATTTTATCCCTAACTTTGATACCTTCGTTTTTTTAAACACTATCGCGAGCACTTCAAAATCCCTCACCATCCAAAACCCTTCTCATAATCCCCCCAAAAAAAAACCCCTCTCCGCACTGGAAAAAGAACCCCCTTTTCTGAACTCTGGGACTCGGATAATGCAAAGTGACAGCAACGGCTTGTAGGCAATCAAAATGCGAGCCAAAACACGCGCAGGTTTGCAATTGTATGGATGTTGTTTTTGTTTATTTCTTGTTGCTTGGCTTGTTGTTATTATTTTTGTTACATTTATTGTTGCTGTTGTTGTTGTGGTTGTTGTGAACTCCACCTGGCAACGCAAATTGAAAGAACTTGTTGCAGTCAACGGGGCAAAAATTGAATGCTTTGCACTTGCCTTTGCGGTCACAAAAGGCACCACTCTCCGCCATATACTACCTCGGTGGTTGTAGCTCAAATTGACTCAGGGATGGCTTGAAAAATATCGATATATCCTTATAAATTCGATATTTTTATGGGAACTCGATTTAAATAAGGATTCTGTTCATTTTAAATAGATAAATACTGAACTAATCATATTGTAAGAATTTAAGTGCAGCCAAATCAGTTTTATTTGTGAGATAACTCGTTTTCTCAAGTCTTTATGAAATCGATTTCTTTCGATATTTATCGAAACTGAAAATATTTAATTATTTTTGATATTTCTGCATTAATCGCCTCGAATTCACTCTCCATGAAACACATTCCTCCCCAGTTCGACAAGTGGTTCCACTGACTGTGGCGTTGGTGCACTTTTGGTGGTTACAACTATTGATTACAAGCCCAGGGAACGGCTCACATTACCCCAGCGGTGGTGCCGGAGTGGTGGACGTGGTCCCCAGACCCAGACCCATAGCCAGACTCTGGCCAGACCAGATGCGGGTGTTGCTGGCGTGCCACAGGCAACATGGAGATATTTGCCGCTGCTGCTGTGCCAGGCTGCAATATCCCATATCCCCACATATATGTATATTCGCAGCAAGATCTCGAGCGGAGTCTGTAATTAATGCGGGAGCCTGCGCTGACATTTTGAGAAATTTATTGCCCCAAGTGGATTTATAGTCTGCGACATTTTATAGTTTTGGCCCCGGAGAGCGATACCAAGTGCCTGTGGTTAACGCACAAAACCGGGCTAAAAGATCCCTGCGAGGATCGCTGGAGATGGGGATGGGGATCGGGATCGATGTGGGAAACGGGAACGGGAACCCTTAATGCGCATCATGTGCGCGCGCGCATATATAATTTGGCTACCCGATAATGATCGGCCTTTGGCATAATAAATTTTACACAAAGCGAAAACCGAGAAACGGGGCAAGGAAAACTTTCAACTTGTTGCCGCTGTCGTACCGTTCGAGCTGCGTATCCCCGCTTGCAATCTATATTAATTTTTATACGAAGGCGAACTGAACTGAACCGAGTCACGCTGCTGCACTTTCATAAATGCCAAAAATTTCACCTGCTTTCACAAAGATGATTAAAAATAAATATGCAGCGCTGCAGTTCTCGACGGCCGAAGGTTGATATACGATAATTTCGTTCTGATAATGTGACGTGTGTGTACGGGAGGATGAGGATGAGGATGATGATCATGATGGGATGACCCAGTTGAGGGTTTCGGATCTCTTGGGCATTTCGTGTTGAGCCAAAAAGCGTTTAAGGCTAATTGCAAAGATCGCTTTTGACTGATAAACGAAGTGCGGAGGGGAGATCGGCAGATTCCAAGGAGAAGGTGGAGTGAGTGGGCGGACTCGAAGGTTTGCCCCCTTGGCGCTGACCCAAAACCTTTTACCCGAACCGAAACCCTAAAGAGCAACAACAAAATAAAGTAAAATAATATAGTATATATATGAAGGGGAGAAAAAACAAATACGCGGCATTCGAAGCTCGTGCTTAATGATGATTGCTGGCCCCAGAGGTTAAAATTAAATAATTTCCGACTCCAAATGGAGCCGCAGCTCGTCTCTGGCTCTAGTCTAGGCTAAAATGGCGGGCGTTCCAGCCATTCATTTTGCCCGGCCACATATAATTAGCATGAAATGAGCCAGGGATCTTTAGTTTGGTCAAAGAAACAATTTTTTTTCCTCTCCCTCTCAAAAGACTTTTCGCTTGTGGCGATTTTTCGGTTTTGAGTCTATGAGTTTTTTTCGGTCTCAGTTCGTTTTCAGTTTTTTTCTGCTATTTATGTTAATGCAGCAATTAAGCAGCAAATCGTGCGCCTAATTATGATAAACATTTGCCAAAATCAAGAATAGAAAACCTGAAGAGGAAGTGTCACTTTAAGGAATATGTGTGTGTTGTCTTCTTGCTATCAGCGAAAGTGAGACCAGCCTGCATTATGAAGCACAAAACATTAGCAGTGTGACCAATTCTCTGTTTAATTCATATAAAACTTGTGAGCTCTTTAAATAGTTTAATTTAAAAAAAACACATCTTTACAAATTAATAATAGAAAGGAAGCATGAGCTAGCTTTAGGAGTTTTATTCTCCTTTCAAACCTGTTTGCATCTTTTATTTTCCTGCAGTTTTACTGCCCCTTTCCAATTTCTGTGGCCCTTTTAGGCGCCTCAGTTAGTTGGCAACGATAAGGCGGCAATGGTTTAATTTAGCTGCACCAGCGGCGGCAGCAGATGACGACAGGATCGTTGGGCCGGCCTACGTGCAACAGAAGTGGCTGCCACAGCCCAGCACAGCAGCAGCAACAGCGGCAGCAAAACAAATGTGTCTGTATATCGCAGCTAAATTGACTTTGATCACGCGATCCCGATCCCCCTTTGGGATCCCGGGCTATATGGCCAAGTTCAGAGACGATTCCAGGTTGCAAGTTGCAGGTTCGGGCGCGGCCTTTTGTGGCTCAAACGGAAGTATGCTAAGCAACTTGTTGCTGTGGCAGCACCGGCACAAGCACCAGCAGCAGCTGAAGGTGTATATTGCAAAAATAATTACATTTGATTGTAAAAGGCCAGCGTCTCTAGTCTCTGGCCAGGGACTCGGACTCGGACTCGGGCCGGGACCTCGGCCTGCCAGAGAAAAATGTGCAACATGATTGCAGTTTACAGCCCCAGCAGCAGAGGCAGCGGCAGCGTCAGTGGCAGTGGCAGCAAAACCAACAGATAAAATGCATTTACAATTGAATTTGAATGTAATTTTATTTAAGTTGCGGTCAGCCAGGGGCAGCCTGTTGCTGGTGTTGGTGTTACTGGTGTTGGTGTTACTGGGGTGTTGCTCGGTTGCTCCTTGGCACGGCAGCAACAATTGGCCTGGTGGCAGGAAATCGCCATTATCTGGCATTATCCACTTGGCCAAGTTGGTAGCGATGGCCTGGCCTACGCCTGCAACTGGCAAACTGGCAACCTGCAACTCGTAACTGGCAACTGGCAACTAGCAAACTGGCAACGTCAATCCGCAGAGATCAGAGCCCCTCTTAATTAATGATCCAAGTCCACCGGTAGCCGCAGCAGTGCCAACTAATTAGCATATCGTTAGCTCACATATTGACGTCAAATTTGGTCCGGGCCAATTCGCAGTCGTTTTCAAATTACAGTGATCATTTTAATTGCAGTGCGCCAAGCTCGGATTCAGATTGGAACCGAGACGGAGGCTCATTCTCCCAATTGCAAATGATCATCGGCTTCGGTGGCTAGTATCTCGTAGCAGCGAGTAATAATAAATGAGTTCGGCTTGGCGCACAGGCCAGTGATCAACAAGCGGGGGAGAGCAAAGTGATAATGAAATGGGGAGAAATACGAGTATAATTGAAGAGATGCCAAGATCAGAGTTCATTTTCAGTTCAGTTGAGTGGAGAAATATTACGATTGTTACGAAAGAAAACAATTAATCAAATCAAAGGATGGGAGGATTGTGTGAATTAAAGATAAAATGGGGTTGTAATCAAATGAAAATGTAAATGAAATATAATAAAATATATAAGATAATATATATTAAGTATTACATTTTAAGCAAATAAATTCCAACCACTAATTTTTAATAAATAAAGATATACTTGTAAACTAGAATGAAAAGCACATCTTTCCAACTCTCTCAAAGAGCTAAAACTATTTAATTTCCTTACCCAACTATCAGCTTCATTTTCTTTTCCAATTTCTTGGAATTTAACTTGGTTTTTTCCTAGCAAAAACAATTAAGCCAGAGCTTTTCCAGCCAGTTGGGAGCTCGTGTTGCTCGCGAGGGGGGCGGTCTCAGCAACATGTTGCTGCTGTCATTGGCTACCAGCAACAGCAAAAGCAGCAACAGCCGGGCGAGAGTGAGATGGAGCTGGTGTTGTGGGCGTACAAAGAGTTTCGCTTCAGTTGGAGAGTTTTCCCTCGCACTTTTTGTTGTATTATTTTTATATATCTCGTTTGATAAGTAGTTGAGTCCGCTGCCGTTTGTCGTGGCTAAGCAAATGGCGTTTTATTTTATTAGCCATATTTCTGCCCCGTCATGATTTGTTTGCCTTCCAGCAACGACTTGATGTTGCTGCTGCTGCTGGTGTTGTCTTTGCACTTGTGATTGAAGTTTTCCCCCCGAGCCCCCTACTCACCACCTTCGTCCGTCCATTATCAATGCATATCACGTTGAATGCTGATGTTTATGATGTCGTTTATTACGACCAAAGACAAGTGAAGTAAACTCGAGTGAAGTGTGGCTTAAATGGCGTCAGAGACATTTGCCAGATTAATGGCCACACAGTCCTCCCGGTCCCGTCCCGTCCTCCCCGGAGAGGGGCGTGGCAACAGGCAGTCGCAGTAGCAACACTAACAACTGCCACAGCAATCGCACACAAAACAATTTGTTTACATTTTAATTTCTGCAATTTTGTTTGCTTAACTTTGTCGACTGTCGTCGTCTTCGTTGCTTTTAAAAGGCAGGGTCTTTATTTTTTCAAGGGGGGGTCAAAGGGGGTCTATCAGTGGGGTTAAAGGGGCCTTTAGGGGGGCATACGGGCCACAGACGCCATGCCACAGGAGGCACATGGCACGCGGCTTATCGCGGCGTCTTTCAGTCACCAGGAAAAAATGGGCTGCGGCTGCAAAACTTCATCAAGTTTCGCTGTGTGTAATAAGCGTGACAAATGCCAAGCAAATACAGTGGACACTCGACAGTGCAGACAAGCTAGAAATTATTTGTATTTAAATTTAGAGTCAGCTTAAAGAATGTAAAAACGTAATAAAATGTATTTTACTTACTGAGAATCCTTGAAAACAAAGTGGTTTGATATTATTTTGTAATTAAAACATCTAATAAATGTTATTGAAATTTTAAATAATAATTGATAAATAATACAGATTCTAGAATATAAATAATACATAATCTTTTCCAGTTAATCAGTATTCTGAATTATGTTCTTAAAAATTATAAGACAAACAATTTGCGAGCTTAAATTCATTCCAAAATAGTTGCCATAAAGACCCATTAAACCTCTATTTTTTCGCACAGTGCACCTCTTTCGTATAGCCAAGTGCGTGGCGTCATTATAATAATTATTATGGCCACCTTTATGGTTGTTGGACTGCCTCAAAAACTGGCCGTGAATCAGATTTCCATGGCATTGCACATTTTGAGTTTTCAGTTTTCCCGCTGACAGTTTTCTGTTCGCAGTTTTGCAGAGCCCAGTAAGACAAAGCCGAGTTGGCAAATCTGGGTTCTCGTTTTATTGCTTTTTTGTATATACACATCTTTTTTTTTGTATTTATTTTTGTTGTTTTGTGCCATTGTTGACAACAAATGAGCGCCATTTAATGCGATGTGCTATGCTATGCTGTGTGCTTCCTAGTTGTTTGGGCCAGTTGTTGCCGTCGTTGTTCGGTGGTTGTTCATTGTTCGTTGTTTGGCGTAATTAAGCAGCAGTTTGCACTTGGCTTGCACTTTCCAGCTTTCGGTTTTCCAGTGTTCAGTCTTCAGTTTTCAGTTTTCAGATCATTTACGAGGCACTTGGCATTCGCCGTTCCACTTTGCCAAACATTTGCTTACAAGCATGTTTCGCTGTCCGCTCATTTTCGGTCTTTAACTGGCGACTTGTTAGCGCCATGTTTACATTCTAGAAAAAGCTTAATTAAATCTGGCAGTTTTCTTGGATTTATATATATATTTTTTCGGGGACCCTCTGGAAAGTCATTCCACCCGTGGCCCAAAGTTAACACTTCATTTAGCATAATTTCACACCATCTTCCTTCACCATCGCCTGACAAGTCCATTCTGTCTTTTCCGTTCTCCCATTATGTAATCTTTCGCGCCTGACCAAAAAAAAAAAAGCTAAACCAAAATGGAAACAAAAAATCACACAAGAGAATTTGTAATTAATTCAAACGATTTAGGGGATACTCTTTCTTAAAGCTCTTAAGGAAATAAAGTAGAAAAATAAACGGACATCTGAGAACACATACATATGTTCTTATTCTTTAATAAATCATTTTGACAATAAATCATAAAAAAGATCAATACATTTTATTACTCGCTATAGTACGACTAAAATTCCCTATTATTTTTCCTGTAAATCTATATCCTTTTCTATTCATTACTTTATCGATTTGGCTAACTGCTTTGGCGAGTTAATTAACACTTGGCAAAGAGTGTATGACCGTTTATACAGATATACGTATATTTGTGCTTATCCAAACTCCGCCAGCCATAAATCAAAAATCTCGACAACTCTCCCTCGAATCCGATCCCCGATTTCGCGTGCTAACAAGGCCCCAAAGCGGCGGAACCTTGCCGAAGGAACCCAGAAGTGAGACAGAGAGAACTCCGGCTCGACTGGCGTGAAAATTTATGTTTTTTTTTCAGCTTTTTGTTCACTTTATTTTATGAATATATACGTTTGTTCATGGGGACAGTGGAAAAGAAAAAGAAAAGCAGGGAGCCCATGCCGTGGCAACATTCGTTGGTGTAAAGTTTTTCGCATAGTTGTCAGCATTGCGCTGTTTAATTACCCTAATTAAGAATATTAATTGCCCTTCGGGTGGATAATAATGGCAGAAAAAAGGAGGGGCGGCTGGCTGACCCTGTTCTCGGAAATAGAACATGAATTATGATATGCAAAACTATAAAAAACACTTTCTGCCCGCTTTTTCCATTTAAGTTGCGAAATCGAAAAAGTTGCCACTGAAGAGACACAACTTTAAAGGCGAGAAAACGGGGGGCAGCACAAAGGACACGCACTCCATTAAGCCAAAAAGGGGCAGACATACATATGCGACAACAATAACAGTGGCAATAGCAAGCCACTAACTGGCCAGGGAAAGGTGCTAGGATGGGCTGGAAAGATGGACACAGGTGTCCCTGTCGCTGGCCCATCAACACCTCTCCTCGGCCCACGTACACACACGAGCTCACCCGGCTCTCTTTTCATTTTCTCAACACGTAAAGCAAACACGTGACCGTTAAGGACATGGACTCCTGCTACTCTTAGCCCCTGACCCCAACGTCCTGTCCCACTCCCAGCTAGTTGTAGGCGCAAATTGCCAACAGAAGGACAACGACAACGGAGTGCACTGTGAGTAATAAGGGGAAACATGTAGAATTTTCTTGGAAATAATTGAAGATTCGAATTTGTTCTGCTTTGTTGAACTTGAAACACAGTGAAGGAGTCATTTCCTATAAGTCATATATATTCTTAATCAGCATCAACAGCCAAGTCGATCTAGTCATGTTCAATCGATAAAAATGTACAAATTTCTTTCTTTAGTTTGCAAATTAATTAATCTAATTAAATCTTTTTGGCTTAGTTATGATTGATTGAAAATTTGGCTCTCAGATAACATTGCACACTTATAGAGTATAAAAAATTCGGCTTCCCGAATTAGGCTCCCAATAATTTCAATTCATTATAAAGTTTTTTTATTTTCTTTTGTTCCTTTGTTTTTATTTCGAGTTACCATTATTTTTTTCGCTGTGTAAAAACGGTGAGGTTCCCCCATAAACTGACGGCTTAT
>VNJS01009941.1:0-16858 GCA_008042575.1 Drosophila watanabei | reverse complement strand
TGGATGTAATTTCATTTGTATGACTTGTATTTCCAGCAGATTCCGAAGCCATTAAAAGCTGTAACCTTTCAACCAATTCATCTGGACTGTTCCAGTAGATATACCTTGGCTTAGACATATTAAGTCTCATATAACCTTTCCCAGTTATCATTGATTTTTTTCGATTGGTTGAAGATTCGTTAATAGGTGACTTAGCTAACAGTGGTTTAATAATTTGTGAATATTTCAATGCCCTGGTTCCTTTCACATGTCCATTTGGAAGAAAGTTTTAATAAAATTTGTCTATAAATTTCTAATTCCTGTTCATTATAATTCTGTGGTAGATGATGGTTCCCAGTTTTCTCAATCATCAAATTCAATTTTTTTATTTGAAACATTTATGTGACTACTTCCAAGCATTAAATGACTATCACTTTTTTTCCTGGGGCCATATGTCTTATCCAAAACATGATCTCGTGTCAGTTCACTAATGTTGAAATTGATTGAATTTTCATCATGATTCGATGATGAATCCAATATCGAAGGCGATGATGAATCCAATATCGATGACGATGTGTGAAGAGGTGATTTTCTTGTTACCGCTGGTGATATCGTTTGAGACTCAAAGCCATCATCATCCTCTATAGCTGGTTGAGAATAAAATTGTTCATCATCATCATCATCATCATTATCATCTTCATCACCAACTTCGCTTTTCATGCCCAAATCATATGATTTGGAATTATTTTTACTAAGAGGGGTTGAATTTTGTCTATTTGTATTATGAAAGAAAAGTTTCCTTTTCTTTTTAATATGTGGTGAATCACTATCTAATTGAGAATTTTTTTGATTTGTTTTTATTTCAATTTTTTCATATTTATAATCCTTAGGTATCATGTGTCGTAATTTTTTTGTATCATTAACAAGTTCATGCAATGGGTCAGTTATAGTTAGTTAAACAGATCTGGTAGCTGACCAGTCAAAAATACCTGATAGCTGAGCAATTAAACAGACCGATTAGCTAACCACTTAAATAGACCTGATAGCTGATAAGTTAAACAGACCTGGTAATAGCCGTTTATTTATTCTGAAAAAAACAAAACGCTGAAATAAAATTTTCCCAATTTCCAAAAAAAAATTTTTTAATTATATTTTCAAAATGGATTTTATTGTTTTACTAATAGGCTGAAAAAAAAGCTGAAATAAAATTTTCCCCAATTCCCCATAAAAAAAAAAATTTCAATTTCATTTTCAAAATGGATTTTATTGTTTTACTAATAGGCTGAAAAAAAAAATAGCTCAAATAAAATTTTCCCCAATTCCCAATAAAAAATTTTTGAAATTTAATTTTAATTTTTTTATTTTTATTTTTATTATTTTAATTATCTTTTTAATTGGAAATCAAGATTTCCATCCGCCAATTTCAACATCCAATATTTTTGGAGTGAGAAATATTCTAAAATTCCATCTTCAATTACGTTATACCTCTCTGGGAGGTAAACGTAATGAGAATACAGCTCCACTTTTATGTTGATGCCGAATTTCCCCTATACCCGTTTTGCGGAATGAATTGCTGCTGCTGTTGCTGCTGGTGCTGTTGCTGCTGTTGCTGTTGCTGCTAGTGCTGTTGCTGCTGGTGCTATTGCTGCTGGTGCTGTTGCTGGTGGTGCTGGAGCTTATGCTGCTGCTGGTGATGATCGCTGAATGATATTTTCCTCTAGGAAGTTCCTGAATTAATACCCAACCAAGGATCACATACATATGTGTGTGTGTGTGTGTGTGTGTATGTCTATGCTTATTCAACAGGTACAAAAAAGCGATAGATCACCCACAGGCTGTTGGGTGTAGGGTAATAAAAAAAAAAAGGACATGTTCGATACACCAAAGCACCATTAGCGAGACGAAGAGCACTCTAACAAGAACATTTGACACTCTCAAATTTTTGGAACCGATGATAATTATACCTGAGGTTTTTTCTAAAGATGAAACTACTTCTAAAAGAGGTTGTAAATTCCCAAAACTGTCGAAAAAAAATGAATCTTATCCTTTCTTAAAATAAGCCACCCAATGCGTTCCCATTGATGAAGAGTCTGCTAAATTAATAACACCACACTCATGAATATGAGGAGTTTAAGGTATTTCATCCCTGATGAAAACACCACGAGAATGTGGAATATTTTTAAAGCCAAACCTCTTAATATCAAAGTTAGGCCCTTTTGGGTAGCTCATTTAATAGTTTTTTTGAATACGTTTTTGTAGTTGTTTATTTTTTGAAAAAGAAATCCCATATCCTTTCCTATATGGCTGTAAGTATAAGCCCTCACCCAATGCAACTGACTCCATTTTTCTATTATATCTTTGGTTTTCTTGCAGCTGTGCTTTTGCAATTCTTGCATTGTTAATTGTCTTTGCAATTGCTGCACTCCCTGAAGCCAAACTTCCTACTGCACTTAGAGCTCTTAAAATTGAAACAAGTGGAAAGAAGCCACCTGTTTTGGGTTCATTGATAACNCCTCGGCACTATAACATTTTTCCTACATCCCATTGTATTTGCTACAGCTTTGCGTGCTACTTTTATTGCATTTAATATATCTAGTGGCTTTTTCTTTTTCAATTCCTTGGTAGCATGGGTGATTATTGAAGCAAGAGATTTTTTCACAACCTTCCTTTTCACATCCCTTGTTCCCATTCCAAACTTTTTCTTAGCCTTTATCATGTTTGTTCCGAAATATGCTGCAGCTCTCTCCCCAAGACCACTATCTTTCGCTTTTACACGTTCCGAAGGCCTATCAATTAAAACAGAGTCTGCTTTATGTCGGTCACCCCAGTCTACTATTTGAATACTCTATATCATGAATTCTACACGCTTTGTCTAATCCGTTAATTCCCCGATCGATTATTTATATAGTTTACGAGACCAGCGCCCCGTTTGACATTCGATTTATTACTGTTTATATTATAAAGATGTTTACCCATATCATAACAACCACATTTAACAAAAGATTGTCATTGAATGAACTACTTTTCGCGATATCATGAGTTTATTTAGACAAAATAAAAGCATCATAGTTAAAAACATTGAGGGTGGAGGGCATGGAGAGAAAATACCTCCACGCCACAGCACGTTGTTGCCGAATACAAGTAGAGCTTTAATTGTTGGACCATCAAATTGCGGAAAAACTAATGTGATGATAAGCCTCATCGAGAGTCCAAATGGTCTTAAATTTGAAAATATTTATGTATTTTCAAAGAGCTTACATCAACCGAAATATCAGTATTTTGGAAAAACTATTTAAACCAATACAAGAAATGGGATACTTCACATTTTCAGCAAACGATGCTGTTTTGTCACCGCAGGAAGCAAAAAGTAATTCGATTTTAATATTCGATGATGTAGCTTGTGAAAAGCAGGACAATATACGAAACTATTTTTGCATGGGACGTTACAAAAATATAGATTTATTCTACCTATCCCAAACTTATACACATATACCGAAACATTTGATTAGTGACAATGCAAATTTTATTATAATGTTTAAACAAGATGACTTAAACACACGTCAAATTGATCGAGATCATGTGAATAGTGATATGGACTTTAATTCATTTATGAACATTTCACAAAAAAATTGGGAGCAGGGATATGGTTTTCTCTTAATTTCGAAGGATGATGAAATAAATAGTGGACGCTACAGAAAAGGTTTTGATGAATTTATTATATTGTGATATTAAAATTCATATAACTTTACTGAAAATATTGATAATAGTACAGTTTAGAAACAAGCTTCATAATGAATACATCGCTAACAATTGCATTAACTGGAAACACATCAGTTATAAGCGAAAACTTTTTCCCTCAAATTGAATTAAGCCGTAATTGTGAATGTGCGCTCATTGATTTTTACTTATTTAATTCTTTTCCAAATGTCGATATGAGAAACAATCTATTTCATATTGGAAACAAAATTATAGAAATACCTGTAGGTTCATATGAGTTTGATGATATAACGAAATATGTTTATACTAATCTAAAAGAGTATCAACTTCGTGATGGCTTTAAAATTGAATGCAATGACAATACTTTTCAAGTTCAAGTTCTCACAAAAAATGAGGATATATATTTTAATCATGAACGTTCAATTGGTCAGCTATTTGGATTTAACAAACGTAAATTGCGACCGCATAATGATAAAATTCATAAATCGGATAATCCTATAAATATATTTAAAATAAATTCCGTTAGATTGGAATGCAACATTATTAGCGGATCGTAAGTGGGAAATAAACCAAATCACGTGATTCATGAATTTGGAATAAATGTACCCCCTGGCTATAAATTGAACATTTAAATTGAAATTTAATTTACTTGCCTGTCAACTGCAGAGAAATATGCACACTCGAAGTACGGATAACTGATCAGAACGGAGATTTAATTAATTTGCGAGGGGAAACTGTCACAATTCGCTTACACCTGCGACCAATAATAATATAAACCTCACCACCGTCTCAAGGAGCTTGCCACAAACGAGTTGCATAGTCTTTAAAAAATAAATTGATTTTAGAATCACTTGGATCTAATATTAAATAAAGTTTTCAAATGAATGAAATTTTTCATGTTCAAGAAAAGCCTATTAATGATGATAGTATCATTAAAAAGGAGTACCATACTTATCATCCATATCAGCAAAACTTCAAAACAAATGATGAGGTCAGAATCACTGAACAGAACTCTGACATCAATTTGTTGCCATGTGAAAGTTTCCCCACTTTGAAGGCACACTTAGCAAAATTATTGAAAAAAATACAGGAGCAAGCAGTACAAATGGTGTTGATGGGATGCTTAAAAATAATTGCATGGCCTATTTTTTGGATGAAATAAGATATGAGATAAATGGAACTGAGCTTGATAGGACACGGTTCACTGGTATTACAACAACCCTTAAGAACTTTTTATCTATTGGACAACTGGAGGGACATCTTTATCGCAATGCTGGATGGAGCGGAGGAGAGAATATCAGATCTGGTGGACATTTCTCCTTTTCTATGCCGCTTCGAATGCTTTTGGACTTCGCTGAGGATTATCGGAAAGTTATATTAAATTGTAAACATGAACTCGTTATCTTACTAGCTAAGAATACTGATGATATGTACTTTAAAACTGTTGATGGGAAAACGCATAATATTGCTATACACAGTATTAGTTGGAAAGTACCCCATATTGTTCCAAGCGATAGTGCAAAAATTTAAATGTATAATATAGTGAAAAGTGGTAGTTTACCGATTTCATTTCGCAGCTGGGATTGTTATATAAAGCCCAAATAGAGAGCGACCATGGTTTGCTATAATTGCATTTACATTAAATGGAGAACTAATTACAAACAATTTGAGAAACGCAAAAGTATATTTAAATTTTGATGTCTATCCCTATGAGGATTTGAATATTAAATACAATGAAAATCGTTTCGCTGTACTATACGATATGTATGCAAGATTTCAAGAGAGCTACTACAATAGAGAGTCCAGTCCACTTCTATGTCCAAAGGAATTTATGACCAGAGTACCCATTGTTGTTGTCGATCTCTCATATCAAAATGAGAGTGTGAAATCAGGACCCATTGATATTAAAATTTCAACCGAACTAACTACAACAAGTGAAATAAATACAAAGGTATATTGCCTTCTCGTTCATGATCGTCTAGTTGAATACACACCATTAACTGGCTTGGTTCAACGTATTGTCTAACAAGATGCATAACATTTTCTTCAATCAATTTTTGGAAATCGTTGGATGTAGACGTCTACGGAACAAAATACAGAAAAAGACTAATACTATAGAATGTTTGGAGCCAATGGAATGAAAACCACTTTCAAAATTGAAGTTAATCAACTTTCAATGAAAATAAACAATTTCTTGAAGATGTACAAGGATCTAATTTTTCCCGAACACACACAATATCTGGAAGAATCATTAAAATATTTCAGTAAAAGGATGAGCGATTTTCCACTGGTATCTAATGTACATGGTCATCATTTTACTTCTTGTTGCTGGGCTCAAAATGAAGTAAATCAAGGAGTTGATACATGTGCATGCCATTTCTTCTTTGTACGCTCAAACATATGTCTTAAGATTATAAAAATGTATATTAATTTAGAACATCGCTTTTAATTATTGTTTTTGATAAAATAAAAAATAAAAAAAATAAAGTATATACTTAAACAAACTTAAACAATCGGGTTTTCTTTTCAGATATTTGTTGTCCTATTTTTTAGGTATAAGGCTTGTAGGTAAGGTATGGAAATTATTCTGCAATTAAGGGGTGTGAACCTTCCCATCGCAATAAAATGGTTGTCATTTGAGGGAAAAAGGGAAAGACGTCGCGCCAGTTAATTAAAAAAAATATATATATGTTTGACTCTTAAGTGGAGGGGGATTTGGCGCCTGCCTTCTTTCACTTTTCTTTTCATCGTTACGAAATGACTGTTGAGAACGGGTGGGTGCACATCCTTTTTTTATTCCATCACTCACCCCATCCATTGTTATATGAGATGAACCTTTTTGGGAACTCTTCAATTAGCCATCTTCGTTGACCTGTTGACATTTTCATCCCTCTCATTTTCTTTAGCATTGCTTGGTGACAAGTTTCTGCAGGTACACGAAGGTGGTATGTGACCTTTTCATCCTTCATCCCTTTTGGGCGTGTGATTAGATCGTAAGAAAAATGATCGGAGGCGGATCGAACGCGTTGCGATATCGCTCCCTCGCGATCGCACTCGCAGCCGTCTCAAGTGCGTCTTCGTGGCGGAAGCGCTCCACACACGTTTCTCACACCATTCAATCACTGACCCTAATTCAGTTTTATTACCCAACCCTTTTAAGAGGGTGACAGGGGACAGATTTTCCCAATTTATCTAAGTAATGACCCCCATTACCGCTTAAAGAAAAAGCTGGCCCGCTTCTGTGGTTTCCCTCCTACTGGAGGAGCTGACTAAATTGGGGAAGCCCCAAGAACGTGCGTCCGTTCCTGAAGCCATTCGTTGCTAGAACTGCAGGCAAATGGGGCACATGGCTAGAGAGTGCTGATGACCCAAGAGGCCGGATGGGGCCTGCTTCAAGAGCTTTGGGCTGGACCACAAGTACCAGCAACGCCCTAAGCGAGAGGCGTCAACAAGGACGGCAATGATGGAAGATGAAGAGGAATCTGGATCCAAGGACTCGACAGCGGTTCAAATAACCAAAATTTAAGGATTCCGAGGTCAAAAGGAAAAATATAATTCTGCTGCAAGTTTATTCAATACTGGCAGTCCGGTTAGCTTTTTTCGTAAATCATTAATTCCAAAAAATATTGTTTTGAGTATAACAAAATCGAGGTACGATGATTTAGGAGGACTGCGACTATCAATTTGGTGCGTTTTGAATGTCTCTGTTAAGTTTTACTCGAAAACATACTCCCTCTCTTAAGTATAACCGACGATAAGATATTACCATTCCCTGTACTGTTGGGGCGAGACTCACTTAAAATAATAAAGGTTCAAATAGTTCGTAGAAGAAATAGTAATGTTTAATTTAATGGTGCTAAATTCAAAGATCCTTCCTTTTCCACCGCGAAGATAAAACCAAAACATAACTTAAGCAAAATACTCAAGTACCTTCTAATTTAAGTCATAATCACAATTAAGGTTAAGATAATGAAAGTTTTAGAGAAATTTTGAATGTTAACAACGATATTCTTGAATGCTATCGAACCAGTGTTAGATGATTCTTTTGAGATATGAACTGAGTTTGGGTTGGAATCGGAAAAGATGTGTAAAAAACTTATTCAATCTCATTATGTTTGTAAGCAATATGATTACAACACAGCACCTAGATATCGGATGTCCATAAGATTAACCGATACCACTCAGTTTTACTGTTCTCCGAGACGTCTGTCTTACTTTGAGAGAAATAAAGTTGCGGAGATCGTTGATAATCTGCTTAAGAAAAACGTAATACGTCCAAGCGCCTCACCTCATGCGTCACCTTTGGTCCTGGGGAGGAAAATTCTGGTGAAATTCAAATGTGCGGTCTAATCAAGCGTATTGTCAAAGATAATTTTCCTTTGCCCCGTATTGAAGATTGCTTGGAGTATTTGGAAGGAATATGTTGTCTGTGATTGATTTCAAAAGCGGGTTTCATCAAATAGAGGTCGAAGAAAAATCCGTACCGTATACGGCATTGGTTACCCCACAAGGACAGTATGAGTATCTGAGGATGCCTTTTGGATTGAAGAATGGCCCTGCAGTGTTCCAAAGATTTATTTCAGAAACGTTTTCAGACTTTATAAAAAAAAGCCTAGTTATTTTTATGGACGATATATATAGTTATAGCGACAAAGACAGTAAATGAGCACTTAGAGAAATTAGGAAAACTTTTGGATCGTATTAGTCAATATATTTTGGAAATAAACAAGAAGACATGTGTATTTTTGAAGAAAGAATGTGAGTTCCTGGGGTACAGTATTAGTAAATATTGGATAAAACCTAGTGAATCGCATCTAGAAGCTTTAATAAATTTTCCTGTGCCACAAAATGTTCATACTCGTGTTTAGGATTCTTTTCGTATTTTAGGCGTTTCGTCCTTTCATTTGCGCTAATAGCTAAACCTTTGACAGAGTTATTGAAGAAAGGGGGTCTTTTAAACTCAATGATGAGAAATTAAGTGTATTTAACGTTCTGAAGAATGCTTTAGCTAATCCACCTTTTTTAGCCATTTTCAGTCCTGGTAGAGAAACTGAGCTCCATACAGATGCCAGTCCCCATGGGTTTGAAGCTATATTGTTGCAGCGACAAGATGATGGGAAAATGCAGCTCATTTCGTTTTATTCAGGTAAAACCACTGCAGCAGAATCCATAGTTTTAAGATGGAAACACTCGCAACAATAAATGCATTGCGCCGTTTTAGATTAATTACGGACTACAATTAGTAGAAAATCTATTAGTCCTAGGATTGCCAGATGGTCCCTTGAGCTAAAGAACTACGATTAATCAATTATGCATAGACCCGGTGTGAATATGGCCAATGTCGATGCCTTGAGCAGACAAATAGAAGTTGTGAAGCTGTTAAAAAATAGTGAGTTAGGCAATGATGAAGACTTGTTAGAAACCCTTGAGCAGAACCGTAGAGATAAACTTTTTGAGAACCATAGAGGCAACCGTGGAGACAAACTTTTAGAAAACCGTAGAGACGAACTTTTAGAAAACCGTAGAGGCAACCTTAATAGAAGCAGCGAAGATAGCTTTATTAAATGCATTTTAGAGATCCGTAGAGACACACCTGTAGATAGTTCGTTAGTAGATAGCTCTTGTAAAGACCCATTAGAGAGAACACGTATTATGCTAGAGAATCGATTGTTCGATTGAGAGAGACTCTAGAGAGAGGAAACTTGCGTTACTGTGAGTTGAGGGATGGACTAGTATGTAGAAAAAATGGCGACGAGTCTTGTTGTTTTTATGTGCCTGTCTGTATGGAAGAACAGTTTATAAGTGCGCTAAGGATTTCAGAAGGACCTATTGGTTTCCAGGAATGAGAACTAAAGTTGGGCATTTTATTAGAAATTCCTCTTCGTGAACTTTGCATTCAGTGCCGAGATCGATTCATGATAGAACCTTGCATAGTATTCCGAAACCTAGTATTCCGTTTCATACACTCCATATAGATCATTTGGGCCCCTTACCGAGTATAATTTCAAAGAGAAAGCATCTGCTAGTTGTTATTGATGCTTTTACCAAGTTTGTCAAACTCTTTCCGGTAAATACAACTAGTACAAGAGAAGCGAGCAATGCGTTGCGTAAATACTTTTTATTTTTATGGTCGACCCCATAGAATCATGTCGGATCGCAGTACTTGTTTTACGTCACTTGAGTTCACCACCTTTTGTCAAGAGCGAGAGATTGAGCACATAATATGCAATTATTGACGCAGTACATAGTAGCACCAAGGTAGCGCCTAGTGTTTTATTGTTTGGAGTAGAACAAAAGGGACCTATTGTGGATAAGCTTCCTGAGTACTTGGAGAATAAATTCAATGAAGACCCTAGAGATCTGGTCAGAATCCGTAAGCATGCAACTGTAAATATTCAGAATTCCCAAAAGAGAAACGAAGATTTTTATAGTAGAAAGCATAGAGCTCCTCGAGAATATCAAGTAGGTGATTATGTGGCCATAAGAAATGCCGATACCACTGCAGGAATTAATAAAAAGTTTGCTCCCAAGTACCGTGGGCCTTATAAGATAAGCCGTGTGTTCGATAATGATAGATACGAAGTCGTTGATATTGATGATTGCCAGTTAACGCTATTGCCATTTAGAGGTGTTTAAGAACCTGCTAGACCTAAGCCTTGGATAAGTAATGTCAATGAAACTGGTTCCCTTTGTTTTTAAAGATCGTGGTCGATCTGTAGTAAGTTCGGCCGAATGTAAATAGCTTAAATATAGTATAAACTAGATAAGGTAACACTAAGAAACTATCACATGTAAATATCGATAAGAACATAAGCACTCGATATATTGTAATCGACCATGTACGGTCAAGAGTAGTACGATCACTAATAAAAAGAGCACTAGTAAGAGAGGACATGAAAAATAAGAAATAAAGGAATTTACAAGTCAAACTTTTTAAAAAGACTGACTTATACAAATATCAAATTATATTGAATTTGTATTCTGGTTAGCAACCAAATAAATGTGTTGTTTTTTCATGAGATCCTGCCAACTCTTCATATTAATTAATTTTAATAGAATTTGATATAAAAAAGCCTATAAAATCGATTTTGAAAATTTTTGACTTATACCGCTTTGATATAAATTAGCTTATAAAATCGATTTTGAAAATTTTGGACTTATACCACTTTCAAAATGAACAGGAACTATATTTTATTTATAAACCAAAATGTAAACACGTTTTATCGGCTTAATTTTCATGAAATTCGGCCAATCTCCCCAGATTTAATTATTTTAAAAGGAATTTATGTGAAATAGCTAATTAACTCGATTTTTAAAATTTTGGACCACTTTCAAAATCAAGGCCCCATTTGCTTTATTCAGGAATTTCTCGTAGCATTTATGTAGCAGGAATTGTTAAGTCAGCTGATTTTGAATTATAATTTTTTGTATTCGTATTTAAGTTACTTCCGATTTTTATTGGAGGATTATTATTGTTGGGATTTTATCTGCAAACGATATTATTTCTTTTGAAATTAAGATTCTTTTCATTTTATTAAAAATGTGAAGACTTGGGTTAAGTGGTTTTCTAAAAACCGTTCGTTAAAACAATCTAAAAAAATAGTTGCTTGTTTATTTATTGTTCGATATTTTGTATACCTTTTGAAGATAAGCATTGGTATGATTTGTCCAATTTTTTTTGTTTTAGTTTTTTAGGATTTCTTAATAGTTCTTTAAATGTTATTGCATTTCTATTGTGGTTCGCTAATTGAATGCTATTGAAACAGAAATAAGGAAATGAGGAGATTTATTTTATACTCAAGGTTATAAGCACGACATAATTGTTGTTTCTTTATGATTTTGTTGTATGTTACATATAAAATACGAAGGAAATGATATACTGTAACGTTAGCTAACTAAAAAAAAAAATTAATAATGAATTTATATCATTGGTGTGGTCAACTATTTGTACGTTATAAATAACATTAGCTAAGCTGTCTTTGGTTTGGCTATCGTCAGACCCAAACCATTTTTTAAGATGAAAATATGTCTCTTTTTGTAATATATATATATATATATTTATTAGTTCGTTTTTTTAGTTACGATAATAATGTATACAACGTTTTTGGTTGGTTCGGGGAAGTTGCTGACTATGTTACTATGTGACGTTCATGTTTTATTTGCACTTTTAAACACAGTTTTGGTTCGGTGAAGTTGCTGATTTTGTTACTTCACATTTTTGGTTTTATATCGTTTATTGAGTTGTAAGATTGTTTGCTTCAGCAACTTTTCACTCATGTATTTTTAACAACATGTAGGATTATTAACACGGTCACGGTCGACATGTAGGATTAACACGAAGTAAGATGTCCGTGTAATATTCACAAATTTAGATTGGCTATTGACAAGGGAGATCACATCGATCACGTCGGGCTAATGAGATGAGATGCCCACCAAGCGCTACAATCACATCCTTGTTGTAGTTGATGGCCTTTCAAAGTATGTCTGGCTTTACCTAACTCGTAGCACTGGATCTCAACCTTTAAACAGCAGTAGTGATGCGGTTGACCGATTGCAATGAACATAAGGATTTGATGCAGGTGCTTGTAGTGAAAGAGCTGAATGAAGAAAGGGAGAAATATCGCAAAACAGCTAGAGAGAACATAAAAGCGGTACAGGAGGAAAATAAGAAATAATTTAATTTGAAAAGGAAACAAGGACGAGCTTATCGAATCAATGACGATCAAAAGAAGCCAGTACGGAGTCCGATTGACACTGAAGAGAAAGTTCTAAGAGCCTTACAATATAGTAGCTGTAAGTGGTCTTGGAATATACAAGGTAGAACGCATTGGAGACACAGAGTGTTGGTTTAAAACATCAACGGCTTCTGAATTCATGAAACCATGGTCAGGTCCATTTAAGGCAGGAGATGGCTGCCGCATCTGCAAGGCAGACGGAGCTCCTAACTCATGCCTCTCAGATTCAGTCCGATACACTTGTTCAAGCAATTGAGAATGGTTTCCAAAGCATGTTCGCTAGCTTCAGATCGGGAATGGCAGGAAATGGACCGGCAAATGAAGAACAATCTTTCCAAGATAATGCTAATAATCGGGAAAATAACTCGGTGAATCAAACTCCGAGTGGAGGGGAGCTAAGGCCAGAGCGCATAAGCCAAATTCTAATCAATTGGAAACTGAGATTTTCAGGGCGTTCCGCGATGTCAGGATGAAGTTCTTTACCGGGTGGAAGCACTTACCATTTAAACTTTGAATAGCGATTTTGAATTGCTAACGAGGTACATTAGCAATTTAATTGAAGAGGGCGCCAGCGACTGGTTTTTGTGTTATCATAGGAAAACCAGAAATATGAACTGGGAAAACCTTAAGGCTGCCATGCTGACCCAGTTCAAGGTAGAACAGACGGACGTATATATTAGAGCGGCTTGGGATCGTAGGAAGCAGAGGTAGAATAAAACTTTTGATGAATTTTACGACGCTATGGTGTCAATAGCAGCTAGGCTCTCGATCCCCTTGCCGGAGTCATCGTTACTGGAGTAACTGAGCTCAAATTTGTTACCAGATATCCAACATGAACTCTTATATGAGTATATAACTAGCGTGGCCCAGTTACGCCAGTTAGTAAGAACCAGGGAGACATTTATGCAGTCAGTGGGAAATAGGCCCTGACCAGAGCCGTGTAGATTTGTGCAGGCAGTAGAGATGTCGGCCGAATATGACTCGGAGGCAAGCGAAGAATATGTTTCTGCGTTTAACTTGACCTGTTGGAACTGCAAGGCCAGTGGACACCGTTATCAGGAGTGTGTGTCCGAACGACGGGTTTTCTATTATGAATGCGGCAAAGCCGACACCTATATGCCGTCATGTCCAACCTGTAGTTCTTCAAAAAACTTCCATATGCGTGCACCCATGAGAGGAGCACGCAAACCGATGATGAGCATGGCGACCAACACAAAATAATTGGTGGAACCAAATGTTCGAGGTCCAATTCCCTGGATCGACACAACTTAACAGAATTACCAGTAACTAAGTTGAGATAACAGGAACAGGAAAAAAAGATCGAGTGAAAGAAAACGTAATTTTTACCAAACCCTTCGTGTCTAGAGAGGCTGTAAATGAAACAAGCGTCTGACGTTGTTGAATTGATATTTCAAACTGAATTTATTTCTTAAAATCCTAGCTTAGGTAGCTAACATGAGAATGGAAAGTCCTTATCTCTAGACCCACGGATCGGTATATCTTCGACCGCGGGAAACCTTTTATGGTCTTTATCTTTACCATGTGGTGACCACTCACAGGAGGTCATATAACCCACCAAGCGTTCTAGGTACCTAGCTGAGTTAGGTATGCACACATTTGCTAGAGTGCAGGACATCTGCATCCCAGACGCAACAATATGGTGTTGTTTATTGCTTAAAGATAGACAAGCTCTTATCTCTCATATATATATTTATATTTGTGTGTTCTTTCTGAACATTCTGCCAAAGGCCTGGCAAGCTTGACATTTAGTTAACAATATATTTTATTTTTGACATTTGTGCAAACAACGATTTAGTGGACTGTAAATTTTATAATCTTTAACATATTTATATATATTTTTTTACTTAACTATTTTACATTAAATTCCTGGCAAAGGGCCGGCAAAAGTTATGGCTTCTAATCTTTGCCTAATTAAACATTTTTTTACAAAGTATATTATCAAAACTGCCATAACTATCAATGAAAACATAAGGCCAGCATGTCCGGAAACATGATGGAAATGCATATCCTTCAATTGTGGTTTTCTTTAAGCTCTTTAATTTCTTTCTTTAATTTATCAATTTCAATTGTATGATTTAATGGGGTTAATTTTAACGGATCCCACATAATTTTAGGAACTTCACTAGCATCTCCTATGTATGGTGTTGACAGAATCTGTTCACTTTCCGATTGAATATTGTGATGTTCTATTAAAATTTTGTCATCCGTTCTTGCAGTACAATATGACGCAATACTGAAGATCCCTTGCTCAGGCAGCTCACACAACTCCATTTGAGAGCCAGTACATTGCACCCTTATTTTGGTATCAAGCGGAACCTTAAACAGCCAACCACTTTTCTTTTCCAATTCTACCCAGTAACTTTTGGAACCAAATATTGTTTTATATACAAAATTCGAAGCTCTATTTGGTTTTAACGGTTGAACCTCACATGCGTTATCATTCGCGGAGTTCCAGGGCCAACTCCCCTTGCATATCCTTTTACCTTGCTGCCACTTTTGACATTGATTTAAGGTTACTTCACTCATTAAATGATACGAATCGATTTCAAAATTATAAATCAAATATTCGGAAGTTATGTGTACCATTATCATTTGTTCTATATTCCTAATGGGCAACGGAATTAACCTGAACAATTTAGACGAATGCCTACTGAACAAAGGCACCTTTGCACTGATGATTAGTTTATTCTCTAAAAATAATTCCCTCGCTGTCAATAAGGTATACACCTCCTTCAGCTCCGTTCCTGACCTCTTCCCTGGAATTACTAGATTTTCCGACAGATTTACCTGAATTTTAGCAATCTCACTTTTAAGCTGATTTGGCCTAAGAATGTTTGTATACAGCCTTCCGTAATTAATATCTATTAAAAGGTTTATAATCCCTGATTGGACTTTCTCACCTTCTTCAATCAATGATTGAAGGTGTTTGGTTACCATAAAGAATTTTTTCGATTCTTTGTACACATAGTAATTCTCCTTAAGAATTTCTGTCATGTTCTCAATTCTTAACGTCCTCGGTTGTTCTTTTTAATAAGTTAGTAGTTGAATCAACAACCGAAGTTTGCCTTTGAACTAATTTATCTATGTTCCTCTGATTGTCTAATAAGTTCTTCATATTTTCTTCCAATTGTTCCCTGCCATCCTCATCCATTATACCAAATAAAATATGATAAACTCGAAAGGAGCACGTTTGGTTCTGGATCTTGGTTGCATCATGAATAATTTATTATTCTCTTCTAGTTCTAATAACTGATTTTGCATATTATTCAAAAGTAAATGGCATTGGTCTTCAAAGCTATGAAGTTTGTCACAAACATTTCTCATTTCCTTTATCAGAGCTTTTCCTTTTGAAATCATCTTGATGATCTTGATCAAGATGTACTTACAATTTCCACATCTCCTAGTGGATCTAAATATATTGCCGCAGTACTATTTATTTTTTGTACATCAAACATATTCTTTTTGGGTTTTATAGCTGAAGCACTAGATACCTGACAAACAAAAGCAATCAAGGTCAATATCACTATTCTACCTAGTTTAGATAACCTAGGGGAAACTCTTTTTTTATGGGTTACGGTCGACGTTGTGGTTGCATCCTCGGCTTCTTGTATACCAATTAAAGGACAAATCTTGGTAATCGGCCTCGTCAATGATGCTTCTGAGGTTTTTACTTTGACAACCCTAACTTTATCGTCCCTGCCTTTGTGAACTTCTTCAACTTTTGCCATTGGCCATCTGGCTGGGTGACAGTTTTCATCTTTTAAAAGCACTATTTGCCCCTTTTCTATATTTTGACTACCTTTTTTCCATTTATATCTTTGCTGCAATGTATATAAATAATCCTCTTTCCATTTGACCCAAAAATCTCTTTTCATTTTTCGAATTAACCTCCACCTATCTAGGCTCGCAATTTTTTCATTTTCTTCAACTGCCTCCACTATATCCAACGTTGGTCGACCTATTAAGAAATGCCCGGACGTTAGCACTTCGTTATCATCCACGTTTTCTCCCGTTATATATAGTGGCCTAGAATTAAGTACTGCTTCAATTTGGCATAAAAGGGTTGACATTTCTTCATATGTCAATATACTATCCCCAATTACTCTTTTTAAATGATATTTGACGGACTTAACCCCTGCTTCCCAAATACCTCCAAAGTGAGGTCCTGCCGGCGGGATAAAATGCCACTGAATTTTTTTTTAGTTTCCTTTTCTGCAGCTACCTTTGAGTTATATTGTATAGCTTTTACTAATTCTTCGTCTAACTTTCGTGCAGCTCCTACACAATTAGTACCATTATCCGAATATATATTGGCACATTTTCCTCTTCTCGCTATAAATCTTTGTAATGCTGCTAGGAATGCATCAGAAGTTAAATCACTGACAACTTCTAAATGAATTGCCTTC
>VNJS01009940.1:0-26468 GCA_008042575.1 Drosophila watanabei | reverse complement strand
TGCTTGCCCACGGTCTGCACCACACGATCCGTGCTCTGGGGTGCCACATTTGAGAAGACCTTGAGGAAGCGACATCCGATGCGCTGTAAAAGGTAATAAAATAAGGATTAGTAAATATATAATAAATATTAATCATTAAACAAAGTGGTTTAATCTATATGGTGAAGGTTTCTATAAATTCTTTTCTTCTGACGCTGACTATTCAGGCACCTCTCTCGGTTCCCTATTCCCAATAATTTGTTTGCCAATTACCTAGAAAACAGCGTGGCTTGTATTCGCTTGAACTAGGCTCATTGGTCATTTTGAAAACCAGTTTTCTAGTCCTTAGGCCAAGTGCCTGCAGTTTCCACAGAATTCAGGACAAAGGACACACACAGCGAGCGGGGCAAATGCTGGTCAAGGTTTACTGAAAGCCGAGTCGTTTCTAAATCAATTTGGCCGTGACACTGCCCCTGGGTCCTGACCTGAAACCCGCTTTGTGTGAGAATGTGTGTATGTAGTGAGCATCCTGCATCCTGTCACATCGGGCAATGGCTCCTAATCAGCATGAAGCGGCAGCAGCAGCAGCAGCAGATGTTGTTCAGTAGTTTCTACCTGCGCTGCTGGGGCAGCTGTCTGTCTGCGATGCATGTAAAGTGGCAGGAAGTGCTTGCTGCTGTCTTGCCCCCTCACATCTCGTATCCTCTTCAATGATTCCTCCTCCCTTCTGCCTGTCTTCCTGCCCCCTTCCCTCCTCCTTCATGTTCCCCTTCGTCTGCGGCGGAAGTGTAAATGAGAAATTCGATAGCCACTTACGAGGAGGGGAAGAAAAAGGGGCTCGCACTGATTTCCGAGTGTGTGTTTGGAGGAGACCCCTTCCCCCGCCTTGTTTCCCTGGGGCTTTCCTGTCCTGTGTCCCTGGTCGGACCCTGCCCGCGTTTCCCATTTTTATTTTGTGGCCGCCGTCGCCGATTGCATCATTCCTAAGCCCGTTGCGTGCCCTCTGTGTGTGTGTTAGTGTGAGTGTGAGTGTGCGGCAATGACCAAAGGCTGCGTCATGTCATGCCTCCGCCTCACCCCTGCCAATCCCAGGCGACAACTCGTTGCGTGTGCTCCAGACAACAATGGCGACATCAAAACTCTCAAGTGTGTCCCCTTCCGTCCACTACCGTCGTTGCCCCACAAAATGGAGGGAAAGCGTTGAGTCACACACACACAGAGAGAGACGCACAGGAGCAAGTTCCATGTCAGTGGTCGGTGGTCGGTGAATCAAAAATTATTAAATTTAAACATGACAACACACACAACAGACTGTATCTGCCATTTCTAGCTGTGTGTGCGTGTGGCTACCGCCGTAATTTGTATGTAGCATACTTTTTGGCCGTCTCTCCAAATGCGAAAATGTGAAAATTATGTAAAATAAGTGAAACTAATGGCGCAGCTATAAAGAGCAGCTCGCGATTCGAAAGATTACATTAATTTTTGTTGGTAATCATTTTTGGCGCCCAACGGGGTCAGCGTCTAGTTGCCGCAAACAGGCGCTTGGCGGCGCCACTGTAAAGCCAAGCTGAGTGTCACCAAAATTAAATTTATTTAATTTTAGGATTTTTAGCACAATTAAAGTTATGTTGTTAGTAGCTATGCACATATTTATAGTTATGGTTTAGTTATTAATATCCTTGTTTGGTTAGGTAACTTAGTGAGCACTTTATACCTTTTGAGGACGAGGAACTGGCCATCAACCAGTTTAAACACGCACATTTTCACTCTGAATTTTCGGTATTTCTATAATTATCCTTTTTAATTTTTAGTTTGTGGCTTAAAGACACTAAAAACGAGAGCAATAACAGCACAGCAGCAGGAACAGGAACAGGAGCTGAAGGACCGTGCCCGACCAGCGCCAATGTCGAACTAATTGGGTTCAACGATTGCCAGTTGCCATGTAAGGAGAAGAAGACGCAGGCAGAGAGAGAGCAAGAGAGAAAAAAGGAAACACTCACACACAGACACAGGCACAAAGCCAGAAAGGCAGAAAGGAATACACAGGCAGAACACCGAAAGCAGCAGCAGCAGCAGCGGCAGCGGCAGAGCATGTGCGCCGCTCCTCTGCTGCTGCTTTCCTTTCGTCCTGCGGCTGCTGCTGCTTCTGCTGTTGTGTGTGTCATGGCAGGCCAAAAAGGATACGCAGGCAAGGCAGGCTGCTGGGGCAGCTGCTGCTCGATTCAGCTCCCGCTGGCAGCAAAACGGAACCGGTGTATTTTTCAGCTTGCCTCGCTTAAAAATTGAACGAAAACACGGAAAAAAAAGTCTCCTGCTATTTTTTCTTCCTTAAAACGCATGCGCATGGGGAGAGCAAATAAAAATAAAACGAAAGTAAATGTTATGAGCATAATCTCACAACACTACATAACTCTGTACATACACGTGTATGGTGTGCATAGTGTATAGTGTGTGTATAGTGTGTGTGCTGCTGCTGGCAAGTGTCGAGAGGAAGGAAATGAGGACAACCATTAAACAACAAATCGCCTACGATTGATATGCAAACATCAAGCCAAAGCAGGAAGAAAAGCGTATAAGCGCAGCACCACCAGCAGCATCCTTGGATATCCGGTGAAACCTCTTCCATTAAAGGATTGCAGCCAGCTTACTAATGCGCTTAAGATCAGGACACCAGAACAAGCACCAGAGAAATGGTGGAGTTGCACACGAAGGAGGACGCATCCCTAGAGACTCTACTTTGCCTGCAAATGGCAATCAAAATTCACTTACGACAACTGCAATTAAAAAACTTTTACATTCTTATGCACACACATGAGAAGAGCAGAGTAGAGAAAAGAAGAGGCAGACAAGCGGGGGAAACCCACGTAATAGGAGAACTCTTCTAAGGCACATGGTTAAATTACTGGGCATCAATTACGCGTGTCCTGAACTGAAGTACAAGTTCCTTAGCTTAATTATATTGGGTTTTGTTCCAAGGCGGAACTTTTAAAAACAAAGAAAATAGATGTGTTTGTTGTTAACAATTAATACAACAAAAAATATCTTTAAGTATTAAAATATCTAGAACAATGCAAAAAAGACCTGACTTTCCTGTCAGCACACTCAGAAAGATCTTTGGGATTTATTTCCAATATTTCCTTTAAAAGTTATATAAATTCCTTAAAATTCCAATTCTAAATTGATCAGAAGGATATAACTGTATCCTTAAAAATAGTTAGCTACAAATTTTTCCATTATTTAATGTACATTTAAAACAAACCAATTTTTTAAACAGTCATGCTTTATAAACGCCAACGAATGTAATTTCCTTTCGGTGTCATGGCCCTGAGCTATAGGGAAAAACTATTTGGTGAGCTCCTCAGAAAAAAGGCTCCTCCTCCGAGCTCCTTGGGTGAGCTAGCTGTCAAGGATGGCGCAAACAAGGCGGAAGTAAGCATCCAACTACTAATTTGATGCTGAGCGCGCCAGTGAAAAATAAACCGGATATTGACGAGACTCCATGCTCTCCAACTCCTCCTCTTCCGCCCGCGAAAGTTTCCTCTAAAAACTTATTAATCAAATGATCAAAGGGAGCAGAGCGGAGCACCAGCCCAAACCTAGCAAGGAACTCGCTTTCTGGCTGCCAGAAAAATTATCAGGAAACCAGATGTCGCTGCTGACAGGACTCGTTGCTGTGCGTGCGTCTCAGCTGCCGCTATCCAAGGAATGCCTACAAAGGGTGCCTTTTCTTGCCATACAAGGTCACACGATGGTGGGAACTCGGTTTTAATGTCATTATCTTTGAAATGGAATTTCAGGCAAATTAAACTAAATTAGGTACCACTTTCAGGCTAGTGCTTTGACCTCATTTTAAAAGTTGCCTTTAATTAACAGAGACTTTCGCCTAGGAAAGAGTCTTGATATTATAAGTACATTTTACCTTCTTCAAGTGAGTTTGAAAGACTCGAAAAGGTAGAAGAAACAGCTGAGGATAACAGCTCTAATCGAAGATGAAGGAACACCCTATATCCTGCCTGGCTGTGTGTAAGTAGCACCTGTTTGGCATTCATTAAGACGAACAGCAAGCAACAATTGTAAGCCGCAGGCAGCAAGAAGGAAAGCCAGAAAAGCAGGCAGGCAGGCAGGCAACGCGGCCCGGAACAAAAGCCAATGGCACGCTCAATCCTCAAATGCATTTTAGGGCATTTTTGGATTTAAACACACATATACACACACCGGAGGGCACAATGGATGACGGCTGCAGGATCAGCCTGATGGAGTCGAGGTAGAAGCAGCTGTCGCTCATTATTATAAGAAGACTCCGGCAGATGCCAAGGCCTCAACTCCTGCATCTCCTTCTTCTGCGTCTTGGCACAGGACAACATTTTAATGGGCAGCAGCAGCTTGAACATGAAACATGAAACAGTTGTCTATGAACCGTGGCCATACAACAATATAATACTATATATATAGTCAACACATGTACCAAGAATGCGACAAATTTGGCGCTCTGCTCGGGTATTTGGGGGGGAAAAATGTTTTAAAAATAATCCAAAGCCAAAAGAGAATGCAATGCAGCTCTTAGAGAGATTGAATCTCTAGGAAACAAAGTTTCCCCCAAAAAAGGAGATGCATTAAGAGATAGAAGCCAGCCCCGGGGCAGCAATTATGATAACCCCAAGCGATGAGCCAGGCACAAAACCGGCTTTAACAGAAAGTCAGAGGATGAGGAAGGGAAAGGAAACAGCTGCTTGCAGGGCCAGTTGTGGCTGTCTGTTTCTTTTTTTTTTCCTTGCGCCGCAACAAAGAAGACAGTAAAGTAACGAGGACGACTTCCTTTTCAGTGAGGAGGACGACCCAAGGAAAAAGGACTAGAGAGAGAAAAAAGGTACAAATGCCAAGACGACAAACACATGCTCGGCTAGCTGAAAACGCTGCTCCTGATCATCTGCCGTGGCCATCAGAGCATAGAATACGCCAGCTGCAAGGATGCGAAGCTGCAGAGCGGCGCGCCTCATCTCCTTGCGTGGCGTCTAAGAAAATTCATAATAACAAAACAGCAAGCGACGTCAAGGAGGAACAGAGAGAGGGAGCGAGGGGCTGTGGGAACTTACAGACGTAAGCTTTTTGTTTGCCGCCGCGGACTTGTTGACCTCCATAAAAGCAGCCCTGCAAATGGGTAAAAAGATGAATATGCATGAGATGCTGCAACTGCTGGGAAAGTGTTTTGGGGGCAGGTGGGTGGTAGGTGCAGCAGCTGCCACATTATGTGCATTCAGTAGGCACCTTTCGCAAAAGCCAGGACATCATTCCAATTAAAATGCAGCCCTTCTCATCGCTAATTAATGAACCAAGCCAAATCGCAACCAGGAAGGACACGCGCTGCACCTAATTGCAGGCAGGCGTGGGTGGGTGCCAGGGAGTCGAGTTTGCCAATTGACTCACTCGAACGCATCCCACACTTTGGAAATAGGGCGCAACACATTCAGCCCTCCTTTACGACTGCCTCGAATTGCGAATTGCGCAATTGAAAAGCGTTTGGCATGTCCCGGGATGCTGGATACTGGATCCTGGCTGCCGGATCCATTACCCCCGCACCCCAAGGCACTGCGCTGCCATTCAGATTGCCGGTGAAGAGCCTGGCAAAGTGACAAGTGCGTTATGAAAGCGGTGGCTCTGGCGTCAGCAACAGATTCCCCAACTGAACGTCATTCCAAACCGTCCTCTCATCGATGGAACTGCATTCTGCTGTCGCTGCCAGAGAGAGCAAGGAACTGCGCAAAAGGGTAGGGAGCCAGCAGCCAGGAGCCAGGAGCCAGACTCGTAATTCGTACAAAGTTTTCGATTTAACCAAGCGCAAAGTTATGTTGACGGGTTTCAGCTTCACGTGACTGCCGCAAACGTTCGGGATCGTCAAAAACATGTCAGAAATTCACACTAACTATGCGGGCTTCCTCACGTCCTGACCTGCATCTCGTCGGCACATAGCAAATACTCCTGCCGCTGTTCCTGTCGCACTCAACGTTCGGTGGTGGTAATAGGCCCAATTAAGTTAGCCTTCATTCGTCATGGTTGGCTGGCGATGTTAGTTGACCGCAGGACGACGGATAGCCGTGTGAACGCACATCGCACATGCAAAGGCGCACACACACACTGCGAGTTACATGAGAAATAGCTGAAATACTTGAGCTAAATATGTAATCAGCCAAGGCATTGGCAGAGGGGACACTGAAGGACATCAATAAGTGACAGGTCCGTCAGCTGTTGGGTTTTCCCACACACACAAAGCAATAAGCTGACCCAATTCATTATTGAAACGAATGGAAATTAACAGAATCGATACATATTTAAGTGGTAATTAGGGTAGGACAATAATTATAAAGTTTCAAGACATGGCGATATAATTAAAACTATTCAAATTTGAAGTATAAATAATTGTTTAATTGTTTATATGATACGTTTTATATGATACTGAATAACTAAAGGATTTTATTTGAATATATACCACTGAAGACTTCTCACTATGCCAGATCCATGAATTAATTTGTAAAATACTAGAGTATTGATATTAACCCCTAATACTCATACATCTAAATCGCACTTTGCTATAAACATAAATCCCTCACTTGCTAACTTAATCACGCATTATTCATTCTTGTTCCTTTTCGACAACTTAACCTTCGTAACCCTAATAATATATGTAAAGTAAATCGGATTCAGTTACTCACATCGCGTATCTCCTTGATCTTTTGTCCACCTTTGCCGATCACGCAGCCGGCCAAGCTCTGATGGATGAGTAGACGCACATCAAAGTCCTCATCACGCTGGGTCGGGGATCATGAAAGAGAGCGGTATCATTAGTACAAGATCACATTTCGCATGGCGATTGCGGACTTACCTCCTCAAAGTATTTCAGCATTTCGGTGATTATCTCCAGCGTGGACTCGATATCCGCCGAGATTTGGATGGTTCTGTGTCGAGCGAGCAGTAAACGTGCATAGAAAGTGTGGTTTGGTTTTTGTTTTTGATTTGTTTTTTGTTTTTTGATAGTGAGTGATGGCGAAAAAAGAGAGAAAAAGAGTGAGGGGAAACGCATATTAGAATCGAACATTAACTGGAAATTATTTTAGGTCTAAACATTGCTCTTTTTTTTTTTTGTTTCTTCGGGGGACTAGAGAACAAACTTTGGTACAGAGAGTTTCGGTGAGATTTTGATAGAGAAACAGAGAGAGAACAAGAGGGAGAGCGAATGAGAGATTCAGTCCCTGTTGCCATGTTTCAAACAACAATACCACACAAGGACACACAAGACGCTTGCTGGGAGATTTGGGTGTTGCGGATCGGTGGACAAATGCATGATCTCGATTCTTGGCTCTTGGCTCCTTGCCGAGTTCGATGGAATATATATATATGTATATATGTATGTATATACCTCAGGCCGTGCATTTCGGGATGGGTGGTTAATCGTGGTACTTGGGGTGCATTGCGGATTAGTATGCGATTAGGATTAGGATTAGCCGGAGAACGAGGGCGAGACGGAGCGAGAGTTAGACCTGGGTGGCGATCTGGGTGCTTCTTGGGCTTCTTGGGCAGCGCAAACTACTACAGATACAGATATATACTGGCTACAACTAGATACTTCGGGACGCCGGGTGCCTGCTTCGGGGGAAGAGACATCCATATTACACATCACAATGTTCATGGTAAATTTATATATATTTATATATATCTATAAATGGGTTTAACTAGCGCATACAGGACATACAGAGAGAGAGAGAGAGAGAGATAAGGAGAGACAGAGGGAGCTGAGGAGCTCAGTTCGCTTCGGTTCTCTCCGGCGGAGAGATGCGGTGGTTATAATCTAGTAATTGGTAAAAGGTTAAAGATTTTTATTGTGGTTTACCGTTCGGGGCCTTGGGAATCGTCGACAGACACAGTGGCTTTATACTGTGCCGCACCACACACATTTTTCATTCGGAGACGGGCAGGCAGGCGGTTGTTGGGCGGGCGGACGGGCGGTTGATGGGCGGGCGGGCGTTCGGTTTCAGATTCATATTCAGATTCAGATATTCGGTATCAGTATCGGTCGATGGGCAGACAGGCGGGCGGTCGGGCGGGCGGGCGTTTTTTTGTTGGATGGTCAATCGGTCGAAGGGCGGCCGATATCGGTTCAGTTTTTTTTGATCGGTTGGGTTGATTGATTCGCCGTTATCATTCGGTTTCGTTACATGGTTACATGGAGAGATATTGCACAGGGAAGGGGATATAGGGAACCCACAGACACATGGCACATGGGAGAGGGGAGTCCCCAAAACATATATATTTATATATATATATATGAATGTTAGGATATGTAAATATATATATGGGCGTTCATAGGCAGATTTTGTAGCATAGTGTGTGCACGGCAACAGGGGGTGGTGCAAGGCGATTCGATTCGATTCGGGTTTTGACATCGGGCCAGTTGTTTCAGTTTCAGATTCAGATACGGATACAGACACAGATCCGAGGTTACCCAGTACCCGGGCGGGACATACATATAGACCAGAGACCATGGACCAGCGGTGCAGAGTGATGGTGCGGGCGGGCGGGCGATATATATTGGTTGGTTCGGAGGTTCGGTTCATATATCGGTATCGATATCGGTATCGGTTCGGTTCGATTCGATACGATTCAATTCGAGTTCGGTTCAGATGAGCGGTTGAAGATTTGGTTTTATATATGTTGGGCGTGCGAACCGACGATACATGTTTTATTGTTTCAAATCGAGATCAAAATCGATTGATTCATTTTGGTTACATATGGGGTGTACGCAAGAATAGAGAGAGAGAGAAGAGAGAGAGAGAAAATTGTTCATTTAGTTAAAAGGTTAATTAGCGTGTAAGTTTATCGTTTTATTATTTTCATGTGGTTCTTATTGAGTTATACAAAAACTGTTTTTATCCCCGATTAAATAAAGCGCCTGTAGTATATATATATTTCACTTAACACCCAAGCTTCGTGGATTAATTTCCTAACGAAAATGCTGCTGTACTTGGAAGCTTCCTTTTTTGAGTAACGAAACGATAAATAAAGAGTAAAACAGACTCAAAAACGGTAGCCAAAGACAGAGATAGTGAGATTGAGAGAGATAGAAAGAGAGTATGTGGGAAAGAGCATTAGCTGAGTGCAGAGACCCGAGTTAGTGAGAAGCGTGTTTTGATTTTCGATTTCTTTCTAGGTTTCTCTAGACTCCTCCGCCTAGAAAAAGAGTGATAGAGGGAAAGAGATTCAGAGAGAGAGTGAGAGAGAGTAAGAGTGGGGAAAGGGGGAACCTGACCGGCACACAAGACAGATTTCTCTTTCAGTTCGGTTTTGGTTTTTGGTTTTTAGGGGGTTTTAGGAACTCTGGTTCGACGGAGAACGAAGACTAACTAAGTGACTGCCAGAGACAATGTCACGAGAATTTGAGATAGTGGTGGACAGAGTGAGAGTGAGAGAGACAGAGCGGGAGACAGAGTTCGCTAGAGAGACACACAAAAACGGAGACAGACGCTTTCGGGATTTACTGGGGGACATGGATTTGATTCGATTAGATCGGGTTACTTTTCGCTTGAGAGTTTCTAATTTGTGGTGCAACAAATAAAACATAATTGTAAATAATACCAGACGCTTCAATTGTGAATTATGCAGTTTGTGATTCTATATTTTTTTTCATGATTTCATGGCTATGATTCTTAGCTTCTATAGTATTACCTGAGTCCTCATCTTCTGGATGTGCTGTCCTCCCTTGCCAATCACAGCGCCAGCAATCTGTTAATAAAAAGATAATGGTTGGTTAGTTTTAAGCTATATAGTATATATAGGACTGTGTACTTACACTGCTTGGTATCAGTATTCGCACGGTCTCCTCGTTGCGGCGGTTGCGCTTCTGGTCCTGTGGTCCCTCCCCTGCATCGTTCATTTCGCGCTTCATTCTCAGTCTCTCTGCAATCGAAAAGGCGGAATTCGGCATTCGATTAGACTCGCAATTGTTTTTAGCCAACTATAAATGTTGATCTCTAGCCCGTTTCAGTTCAACTGACACATAAAATCGAGCTGCTCGAGGCACAAACTCTAGGCAGCTGTAAGTCATTGTGGGTTGAGTAACAGAGTTGACAGTTTAGCTTTTTTGCCAGGTTAACTTATGAAACAATTATATAATTGTAATTTAAAAGGAAGTCAAGTGATAAAACAATTATAGAATTGTGTCATGAGTTAATTTTATTTACTTAAAAATTAAATTTAAACCAACTGACAACCTTAGTTCTTAAAAATCTTTTACAATTTAATAAAGACTTTTTAAAGTCTACATCTATTCCTATATTTATATTTCTAATAAAGTTTATTATTCCAGCAAAGTGGAAAATTGTAAATTTGTGCCAACAGCTTGAAATATTTGGTCTATAAATAAATAGACTAGAAAAATTGATATTCTTTAGATTTGCTAGTTGCGAGTGCAAAATAAAAATGAAAATTCAGAGCGATATTTGATTGAAAATGCCTAAAAATGCTATTAAACTAAATTTGGTTGTATAAACCCAAGAGAATAAGTTCAAGTTCTATCAAAGACAAATAATACTATAAAAATGTATTCGTAACATATAAAAATTGTGTCTCTGTAAACTTTTAATGCATTTTGTTAGTTCCGCATCTCACTAAATGTTATTTTCCTTTTCAAAATCGTTCAACACTGTTTAACAGAGCCCACAGAAGGCATGAGGTGAGTGGCAGGTTTTGTTGTTGTTGTTGTTGTTGCCCACCGCAATTGAATAACAATTCAATAGAGTTTCCATTTCAGAGCCAAGCTCTCGACTGGATCCGATCTGGTTCGTGCCGCAGCTGCACTTGACGGCGATCAAGCATCTCAACAACGCCCCGCTTCCAATCTGAGTAGCATCAGAGCCACCTCCACCTAGTCACCTTCTATTAGGGGTCCGTTCCCCCCTCGGAAAGCCCAGAAAGCGGAAATGCCAGACAACCAACGCTCAAATAACTAAATCCATATGCGAGTACATAAAGGTATTCTCTTATAGGAGTGCAGAAATTATTTATACATTTGCTGGCATAATTGAGCGAACCAGCAGCAGCATGTGCAACAATACAAAATGTAACGAAAAATTATAAATTTATAAAAAAGAGCTAGAGGGTACGAGTGTACATGTTACAACAATTGTGGGCCTTTGTGTGGAATGTGCTCTGCCCACAGGGAAAAACATGAAATCCCTCTCAATAAGCTTTGTTCATATTTTGTCTGACATTTCTGATTTGAAAGATACCCTCTCAAAGCGGGGTTTATATATATATCTTATGAGGATATGTTATTTAAACCTTGATAAAAACTAATATCATTTCGAAAGAAAGAGGTCGAAGATAGGTCTAAATATGCTTCGATTTTAAAAAGTTATTCTTGCAACCTAAAGAGTATATACAAAGTCGTTCAGTCAAAGTTCTGCTTATTGCTTTATTTTTTTATGTGGTCTCAGATGTCAAAACATCAATTGTCCGAGCTGCTGCTGCTGCTGCTGTTAAGTTGTCAAAAATCTGTCCGATATAACAATGAGTAAACAGCAGCGGCGGCACCGACGGCGACGGAAGATTAAATGAATTTTTTTGTAGGGGGCCCAAGAGGAGGCTCTAAAAATGACTCGGCTTGAAATTGAAATTGTCGAGCGATGGAGTACACAGGTGGTGTGCGTGGGAAGTGCTTAAGGAAAGGGTTGCCACCACCACCTTGGATTCGGAGAAGACGAGGTCGTTAGATGGATGGATGGTGATGCAATTGTGAATTGCTGGAAGTTGCCCATCGAAACGGAAGCTCTTTTCGTGAGCTGTTCTTCTGCTTTATTACATTTTGCGACATCTTTTCCAAGAAAACTAAGCAGAGGTGAAAAAGTACAGGCCTCTTGATCTTAAGTCTTAAAGCGGTATAAAGTTCCCTAGGTTTTTTCTACATCACTGTGTTTGGTATGAACGTGTTTTTCATCACAAAATTTACCTTTTTTTGCTTTCTTAATTAGTATCACAAGAGTTCACTTAGGATTTTAAATTTTCCTCTTCAATTTTGGCAAGTATCTTTCAGATTTTGTTCTTTCACATTCACAGACTTTTCCCAGCAGTTACATAACACTAAGCTCTGAGGATCCAGCAAACTCGAGAGAGAGAGAGCCAGTGTGCAGGAAGCACGGCCCGTGGGTCCTGAACAAAAACTAATGAATACAATTTAGACAAACTGGCGCTATTTATACGGGAAATCCGTCGATATGATGCCTAAGGGCTGACCAATCGGAAGCTATAGGATCGTTATATGGACAGCGGAAGTGGTCGACCAATAGAAATCGTACAAATCAAGTGACAATACCGAAAAATAGGGGAAGTGTCCGCTTATGGACACCGGATGCTAGGCAACCAGGATAATTGTACTGGACTGACCATAACAGAAGCTCTATACGAACCAAGGAATAGATAATTTCCTATGTACGAGAGGCGGGCAGATACTCCATATATACTAATATAGAATTATATATATATAGAGGGAGGAACATTGCACTTTTATTGGAACTCTACATATGTGAAATATGGATTTATACTATATAGAAAAGACTTCCCCCATACCATACCATACCATACCATACCTACTATATAATCTATATCCCAAGCAAATTGTACAGTAATTCCCGTACATGTGTGGGCTGCGTAATGAATTTACAGTTCGACATTAGACTAATAGCCCAGAGGACCTGAAAATAGGGCCCCAAGAACTGCAGTCTTTCTTGCGGCCTTATGAATTTTCGATGCAACTTCAGCTGATGTTTTCACATTATGCATATTTCAGGGATCTGGCTAAAGGCAGTAATGGGCGGCACCCCTCCGTTCGTTCGTCTAGGATAGCAAATCGTTTAACTATTGATAGAGCAATATTCGTTCGTCGTACAGTTCTTCCTTGGACTAAATGCCTGTGAAATGCAACAAATTGCGCTGACCTGGACAAATATCAAATATCATTAAGGGGGAGAAGTGGCCTTCCACCGGTGACGTGGCATATGGCAGTGCCATCATTATCCCAAACTGTCCCAGCAGTTGGATCCGACGCATATGCATTATTCAGGCAAATTGCAATAATTTGAAAACTCTACAGAACTTTGGGATGAACAAGTCCCTCAAGACATTTGAATGTGTGCATGCTCCACATAGTCTACTGTTTCCCCCCAGCTCTTGTCTAATAACTAATGATACTCTGAGAAATTCAACAGCCGTTCCAAATGGATGGGAGATCTAATTATAGAGCACAATTTCAGTGGGAAGTTTTGGGTCGCAGGAGCAATTTAGAAGCGGAAGTGGCAAATAGGGGGTGGCACTGTCCACTTCCTTCTTTCTAGCAGCACCTGATCTCGAGTGCATTTACTCAGCTTCCAAAAAAAACAAAAAGGAGGCCAAGGAAGGAGTCGAAGCGAGTAAGCAGGCAGTAAGCTCGCATTCCTGAAAGTGACATAAATGACAGGTAAGCAATTATGTGAAAATCATTTGATTGCTGTCCACATCCTGTTCAAATAGCTTTTGACAGCGCACACGCGTCCAGCCAACCGACCAGCAACTCCTCCTCCTCCTCCTTCATCCCCACCAAAAACCGAAAATCCCACCCACCCAGCAGCAGCAACAGCGAGAGGGACAATAATTTAAGTTACCCGGCCAGGTGAGCTGAGCGCTTGAAACCTTTCTCCCCGTGCATGTATCCCCTCAGGCCAATACACTAATACACAGGTGTATAGGCTGACCACAAAAACGCAAGCACCACCGGCAGTGGCAACAGCAACAACAATGGTGGTGGTAAGGGAGAATTAAAGCTGGACATGGGGGGAGCCCAGTTGCAGAGTTTATGTCCAGCGAAACGTGGCAAGCCACATGAAAACGCGGTTCGTGGTTACCCACCAAAAACATAAAAAAAAAGCATAAGAAAATATATACATTCATGCACACAGGTAAGCTCTTGTTTTTATTTCCCTTTTTCTGGTCCTCTTCCTTTCAGGTATTCCCGAATATCAGAGATGGGATCGTGATCCTTTGCAAGTGATCATTATGCTTACAAGTTTATTTAGAATATAGGTTTTTCTCATATAAATCTGTTTTATAAATTACCTGGAATCCTATATATTTGGAATTCCTATTGTTAACCTAGTGATTGTTGTGTATCCAAACATATATTCTTATTTTGGTTGAAACAAATCACTTATAACACTATCATAGGAAAGAACTAAAGCTTATAACAACACATATTTATAATTTTAAACGTATTTATGTAATTCAAGCAACAATTAATATAGCAAGTTAATATTAAATTCAAGAAAATCCTAGTTAGAAAACTAAGGATAGAAATTAACTCTTTGAAACTAATCAATTTAAAACATACATCTCTTTCGAATGATCCCAAAAAAACAATTAAGACCATATAGATCCTGCAGGACTGTAGGCTTAATTGTTGACTATTTTTAAAAACTGTCGTGTCACGTTCATACATACATACATATATACCCCCACGTGTATGCTCACGCCCCTGGACATAGGTAACTGCCCCATTCCACTCCTCGGGCCGTGCTTTTTGCCAGCGTAATTGGGCGGCGGGTATATGCGTTCCCAACTCTATAATTTAGCGGAAAAACAGCTAATGGACGTCATGTCTAACCAAAAAAAAAAAAGGAAAAGGGGGAAGGAACCAGGTTGTGGATATGGCCGCAAACGTTGGGGGTATAAGCGGAAATGCATACAATTGACAATTCTCATCGCCCCGTGCCGGGAGAATAGATAGACGCCTCTTGGACAGACTGTGTGTGTATTGGTGTTGTGTCCTGTTTGTGCTCTGTGGCCTGTCCACTTCAAGGCTTTTATGGACATGTCAGCGTGCTTAGCGAGTGAGCCCGGCGGGGCGGGGGAGCCGACCAACTTCTGCCATCGCGTGTGTCTCTAAGGCTTGGGTGGAGGAGTGGGTGTGGGAGTGGGTGTGGGAGTTGGTGTGGAAGTGGGAGGAGGAGTGGGTGTTCAGCTGGTCCCTTGCGCTAATAACTAATGTGCTTATGGCGTGTGCCATGTAGTTGTTGCTGCTCTATCGCACACTATTCCTCTATCTATTCCATTCTATCCGGGACTACACTCTGCTCTGTTCAGTCGTCCTGTTTTGTTCTCTTCCAACTTTCACAGATTGCCGGCTATAGTTCGACTTGCCTTTGGGTGATGCACGTAGAGAAATTAATATAGGAAAATTATTAATTTTTTATTTAACTTAATTTATATGATTAATTAGAAAGAAAATATTTCTCTAAAGTTAAGCTAATGGTCCTAAGATATTAAATATGATAGGAAACAGGTCCCTAATTAATTCAAACTTCATTTATTTTGTTAAGGAAAAGTTTGTAGGTTGTTTATACTATAGATCAGTGGTGCCCAAAGCCATGACTCGAGAGTCAGTTGAATTCTCGGCCACTTTTGTGGCTAAAAATGTTATATTTTTAAGTAAATTGGAAAATAATAATTCTACTTTAAAAGCACACAATAGACTAAATATTAAACAACCATATTTTAACGCGATTTTTTCTATGATAACTATACATATTTCTTTAAAGTTAAAGTTCAAATGGTTGCAGCAATCAAAAACCTACTACATTTAACAGTATATTTGACTTGTAAAGTTTAGGGATTAATACCTCCTTGTTCATTTGTCAGTGTAGTTTTTTTTTCAGAAGTATACCTGTTCCCTTACCAATCGAACAACCCCTCAGTTGTTGCATTATTAAAAGACTTCGATTGAAAAGTACTTTCCTTCTTTTCTCCCCCCTGACCAACCAGAGCCACCAGGGCCACCAGGGCCACCACCTTCATCCTTTATTACTTTGGCCTTATCTAGCTCTTCGTTTGTCAACTGCATCTCTCGACAATCCATCGTTGGCTAATTAATTGGAAATATAAGAATCGTTTCGCAGCAATGGAAATGCCAGTCAAGGTTTTGGAATTCAATAAGACTGGCTTTTGCTAGACTACGAAACGTGTTCCAATCGTTTTATTTATTTATTTTGTACGATTTGCATAAAAATATTGCCGCTTCTTCTTTTCAACATTTTTCGTCTGTCATTCGAGACAAAAGCTATCGTCGAAAATCATTGAGTGGAACATGTTTTGCGAATGCGATTGTCTATATCGTCAGAGGGAGGGGGAGTATAGGGAAGGGATTACTCTTGACGTCGAAAGCTCCCCGTAGAAATCTACATTTCACTGGGTGCGACAGGCAGAGTTAACCAGCATAAACCCCACATAGCATACATTTATTAAATTCACCTAAATGCGGGCCAAGTTAGCCGAGATTTCTCTTGTCCCGCCGTATCTCAACCAGAAAATAGATTCATGTGGGAAATTAACAACATCAAAGCAACCTACAATACAATAACAACAACGAATTGCGGCACAACTGCAGCCCCACCATAATACTATATACTTTTTATTTATTTCATTCTGCCCATGTTGAGCTGATTGCATTGAAAATATGGCAAACAGCATACATTTTTCATGATACGATACAGTATAAAACGCAGAGAAACAATAACCAGCGAGGAGAGCAAATAAATGAGAATGTGCCAGCTAGGCCCTACAGACACACACCAAATCTAGGAGAAATTTCACATTTGTTTTTAGCTTTTTGTCCGTTCTTGATTTTTGGGCTAAAAGAGCAAACAAACAGCACGATACTTGTCATGTTCTGAATTCAACGATGACAAAATGTAAAGCTTGCTAACTAAGCTGCAAAAAGTATATATTGTAGAAAAGATTTGAATAAGAACTACAGAAAAACTGCAGAAAAACTTGCTTGGAAAAATAAACTAAAAAATTGAGTTAGCGATACTAATGTAATAATGCTAAATCTATAAATTTCTTATAAACAATTTCTATGGATCAGTAACTAAAACATTATAATAGTTATGAAACACGAAATGATCTACTCTTTGTTTTAAAATTTATACATCAAGAACAATATTCATTAAACTAGGTGAAATGGGAAACGGCGATAAATTATTCCTATTTGTTAACAACTTAGACAATTTAAGCAAAAAACTCTCCCGCTTATTATGGCTTTTCATATTATTACATAACGTTAATAAAGTTAATTTAAATTATGACTTGAAATCAGTAGTTCTAGGCAAGGCATAGGTGTAATAATAAGAATATTAAATATAACAAGGAAAATAGCAATAACTTTATTGAAGAGTGCATGGTAATAGGCAATGACTTAAAATAGCTTTTTAATTTCGAAAAATGACTACTTTTTACAAAAGAAATTACAAAATAGATCATTGTTTACATTCTATAAATACAAATACAGTGCGTGTGCTGTGCAGAGGCTAGGCAGAAATATTAAGAAATCGAAAATAGTTTTATAATTTTCAGTCAGTAAAATAAAAACACACCTAAACTAAATTTAATTTTAAATAATAGTAGTTTGGTAAAATATAAATCAAATACCTAAATAACAGCCTATATAAAGAACCTATATTATTATCTATTTCCCTTTAAATTTATGAGTTTGTTAAAACTTTTTGTTAGGAGTTTTTGCGATACTTGACTTCTATGAACTAGGCAATAATTTTAAATGTTTTAAGACCTTATTTTCTCTTGTTCCAATGAACTAACGTTATTAGTAATTTCTGAAGCTGCATCTCTGCCAAATTAAATGAGATCTATAATTTTGAAAACTAATTTTTTGTGCACAATTTCAGCTGTACAGCATTTGTGCGAGAATTCAGTTCAATGTCAATGAACGCGCGCGCGAATAGCTGCGAAATATCTTTTGGATTGCTTCACTCGAAATAAATGCTAGAACTACAACAACAGCAACAATCTCGGCTAAACGGCAACAAACACGAAAATAAATCAGCCAAACAAGGCAAATAAAAGCGAATTTTTGCACAAAACTGGAAGTCTAAACAAAGGCCAGGCAGAGAATCGCCAGCCAAAGAACAAAAAGCAAAAGTTGGAATCTGCGACGCCTCTCAAAAGTTGTGCAAGAAGAAAAAAATCATTGGCGAAAGAGAGCCAAAATGCCAGAGGGTGAAAGGGCGGGGGATGAGCACAGGGGGCACAGACACAATGGGGTTCGTTGGTAACGAGCTGCACCCAACAGCAACTCTCTTATTGAACGGTTATTTGCCTCTCTCATTAGCGCTGCTCCTCCACCTCTTCTTCTTCTTCTTCCTCTTCTTCTCCGTTGCCCCTATCGATTGATGCTACAACAACAACAACAATGGGCCCCAACTATGTATGAATAAAATATAGGTTAGGCTCTTTCCTTATTTGTAGGCTGGCGCGAGCGTTGAACTCGACTTTTGCTATCGCCCGCTCAGCAGCGTGGGAGTTTCGCTTTTGGAGTAACGAAACTATTTTGTTTTGATTTTATCTCTGTAAATTATAATGAAATTATATGCGCCGGTTACCGCGTGGAAATACGAGAAAGAAACGGAAAAACAAAACAAGCCACTAAAGCGGATGGGGCAAAAGCAACCGAAACAACAACAACAACAACAAAGACGACTCTGTACCTCTAGTAAAAGCCGGTACGCGTGCGAGCGAGCGAGAGAGTGAGGGAGCGAGCGGGCGGGTGGCGAGAGCGAGAGAGAGCTAGGAATATTTCTGTGTGCCCTGGTGGTTGTAAAAAAAAAAGAATGTAAAAGTGAAGCGCCGAAGCCAAAAGAACGAGACCGGGGGTGGGGGGCGTCAGGCAGGCTAAAGCGTAAGAAAAATCGGCATGCACGTACTGTGTGTATTGGCAAAACTTTTCGCTGAAAATGTATTCGGGAAAAACACAACACCGCGGACACACACAAGACACACACGGACACATTTGCACACAGTTTTGCCTGGTTTATTTCGCTTTTCTTTCGCCTTTTTCCCGAGCGTCCCCAGGCAAAAAAAAAAAACACAACTCACCTATCTGGATGCCTTTGTTTTCCTTCGGCTGCTAATGTGCTGCTGTCACTGAAATCGATCTGCTGCCGGTACACACAATCACTCAATTCTTATTTAACACGTTTTGTCTGCCTAGCTGCGAAATTATTATTTAAAATTTATAGCACAAACACACTTTGCGAGTTAAAATGCATAAAACAGCGATGCCAATCTAGCTATTGTCCGCCATATTGGCGGTTTTCAAAAGCAAAATGCGTAACAAATAGCGGCTAGCGGGAAAGATAGCTTTTTCCAAGCAAAATTGGCGTTATTTTAGCTATTTTTGTAATATAATTACGTATTTAGAAATTTACTTTAATTTAATAATAATTTGTTATATTTTATAAAGCTGTTCTTAAAGGGATAGTATTTTTATGACAAGCCAAAAAACCTTTTGTTGATTTGTATCTGGCATGATCAAGAATATTTAAAAATAGAAAACGCCTATGAACTCTGCAACTAGCTTATAGCTTTAAGAATAGCTTATTTAAATAATTATATATCATATTCTAGAAATAGTTGCATTTGTGACACGAACGATTTCTTTTATAAGAAAAATGGCTAATAATATTTTATTCCGATTATCCATATGATAATAATGTTAATGTTGCGGGATAAAAATAAATATATTTGATTTTATTAAAATATTTTAATATATTCAAAATATCCAATATTGATTATTTAAAATCCAAAATCGACCAAATCATCTTTTTAATTTCACATAGGAAGAAACTTAAGGTGATTAAAAATAAAGCCACTGCAAACAATAAGCTATTTTATTCCCTTGTATAATTTGCAATTCAAATGCTTTTCTTGGGATATTGAACGAGCTTGTATTAAGCACATCAATTAAAAGAAATAATATATAAATATATTTTGGTAACGACTTTTTCAAAGATAAATACCAGAAACATCGAAATATATAAGTAATTGTTTGTTAATTGTCAATTATTCCTTGTTACTCCCAGCAACAGCGGTGGCTTCAATCCACTACAGGATTCCATGGTCTGCGGGGTCAGCAGAAATCGCGAAATGCAACCGTCTGAAATACAGTGATCTGAAGTGTTCATTCCGTGCACAATGCTCGAGTTCTCAATGCTTCTATGCCCCACTTTGAATACGTTCGTCGTTCAAGCGGTAAGCGATTTCAAATTTACCCGCCCCTTTCGATTAATTATCGGTTTTGTGATGACTGGCAGCACTGGGTGCTGAATTGCGCAGATGGGCAGCACTGATCCTGGGCGTTGCCAGACATTCGAGTCTCAAGCCCGGGCGTTGCCAGACTTTCGAGTCTTGAGACTTCAGTGCTGCCCATATTTTCGTGTACGAACGACAGTGCTGCCAGTAGCTTAGCTCATACACAAACCATGATCCATTTATCGATTAGGTATTTTTGAGGAAGCCGCAAATGGCCACACTTGCGCTTGGCAGCAAATTTTGTTTTGTTTTTAAATAAATTTAAAATTTGGCGAAACCAAATGGAAAACGCCGAACAAGTCTCCAAAATGGAAGAGGACGTAGAAGCCGCCTTCAAACGGCACCAGAGTATCCTGCCCCAGGTGAAGCAGGCGTACGATGAGGTCATAAAACAAGTGTTTGCAGATCTGAGGTAAGCGTAAAAGGCTCCTAATTTTAAACAAATATAAATGTTATGCTTTATTGTAGTCCCTCAGACCTGCAAGCGTTTTCAGCTATTCTGTTGGAGAAAGAGAACTCCGTTCTGGCCACTGAGGAACTGGTGAACACCATGCGCACCCAGATGGCCATCGTTCTTGGCAAAATGAATCAAACGTTCTTCGAGAGGAACGACGTGGAGAACAAGCTGGTGACCTTGGAGGTGCTCAAGGAAAAGTTTGCCTCCTACGAGGGCAAAAACTGGTGAGTTGGTAATCAAGAATAGGAGATTCCTGACACTTGACCCTTTTCGCCTTTAGGAATAGCTTGAGTCCGGAGGAACTTACACGGCCGCTACGCATGCGCCTCTTGGATTCCAGCATTCGTTTTATGGAGCGACAACTGGAGGCGCAGCAAAAGCATCTCGAGGTACACATCGTTCGATTGCTTAAGATTGTATTATCTCATTTTAATACTTTCATATTGAAACTTCCAGATTTCCATGGCCAAAAGCAAGGCTAATCGAGAGCGGTTGCAAAGCGTGCAGAACGAGCGAGTGAAGCTAACGGCCAAAATGGAGCATCAAACGGCGCAGTACAAGGAGATTAGGCCACAACTATTGGAGCTGCAGCACTCAATAAACAATTCGTATTTGCCACCTGAAAACTAAATGAATTTATAAAGTTACAAGCAATTGTTTTTAGAAAAGTTTTTTTGTTTAATTCAAGGGATGTGGACAGCTATATTGGGAATTTACATATATATCATACATATGAATGTTTATATTTAGTTCACTGCTGCTGGAAGTGGAGCTCCAACTGCGCTGGAAGTGGATCTTCGACTGCTGCTGGAAGTGAAGCTCCAACTGCTGCTGGAAGTGGAGCTCCAACTGCTGCTGGAAGTGGAGCTCCAACTGCTGCGGGAAGTGAAGTTTTAACTGCTGGAAGCGGACCTCCAACTGCTGCTCGAAGTGGAGCAAAAACGTTGTCTGCTGGCCATCCCGGGCAGGACTGCCCCGTCACCGTCTTGAAGAACTCTTGGCACGACGCGACTAATCCGGAAGACTGAAGTTTCAGTAGAAATAAATCGGTTTTCTTTGTATCGATCGTTTCTTAGAACAATAAATATATTAAATAAAATATCAGCAACAATATTGTACATATATAAGATTAAAAAATAGGGCCATAAGCTACAGACATATTTAAAACTATTAAACGCTTTTTGATTTCAAATTTGTTAGATCTAACCGAAAATATGCCAAGCTGGCAACACTGGTACAGCCTACAGAAATTGAGGTTATGTTTCGGTCGTTGTTCAAATCGCATGCATATTAAAAAAGACATTTTGCAACACTGTCCCAAAGGTCTAAGTAAATCCTATTGTCGATTTAATTCTTTTCGACTTCATTTGTCGCTCGTAAGAGACAAGAAAACAAGTTTCAAGTGTGTAGAACCAATTCCTATTTAATTTGTGTATTTGCTCCAAAATAAATAGTTCGGGATCTACATATTTTGAAGAACAAATCAAAATGAGACAATCCATTGCAGTTTTAAAAAGACGTTTTGCAATACTGTCCCAAAGGTCTCGAGGTTAGTTGAATTGTCAATCTGGTTCTTTTCAATTTCATCCGTCGCTCGTAAAGAAGTTTCTGGGACTAACAAGAAAATTGACCAAGTGTGTAGAACCACGAGTTATTTAATTTGTGTATTTGTCCAAAATAAATAGTTCGGGGTCTACATACTTCGAAGAGCAATTTCAACGGTCGGCAAGTGGAACAAGTGCATCGCAGCCTTGGGGTTTCCCTTCACATTAGCTTGAGTACGAGTTTAGAATCTGTTAAAGCTATTTTGAAGAGAAATTTCATTTCTGCCATTTCAAAAGTATCTCAGATCAAAATTTTTTGTGTTAATGTGAAAAATACGTGGTTAAAAGTATTATTTTTTTTTTTATATTTGTGGAAACAATTTTTGATAAAAAACTCAAAAGTGCAGAGAGATGTAAGTATTCTTATTATTTTATATTTGTTTATTTATTATAGTTTTTAAAGTCGTTTTAGTAATTTAAATTTGATTTGCTAAAACATCATATTAAACAAAATTAAATAAGAATATTTTGTTGTTTTGTTTTGTTGTTTAAAGTAAATAAATATCTTCCATTTGGTTCGATTTAGGTTCTAAAATCTCAAAATTTTGATGCCGCCATTTTAATTTTTATTTATTTTATTTTGAAAGCTTTAATAAAACATGTCAAGTAAAATTAGCATATTCCCAAATGATATGCTGTTAATTTTATTAGTATTGATAATATTATAGCGAGCGACTAAGGAGGTGCCATAACGGTCAAATCAAATAATTTATTTTCATTAAAATTTTTCCGTTTTGTGAAGCTTCACCTCTTCCTCTTTTTCGGCCTAAAAATCTACAAAAAGTCGAACTTTGTCTCTTCCTATTGCCATCTCGTTCTAATTTGTCGCATTCCATTTTGTCCCTGCTGCGAATGCCGGTGTCAAAGAAGTAATGTCAAAATGTTGTTCTTTTCGCGTCGTCGTTGTGGTTCTTGGGATCGTTGCCCGGCATTCGGTTTTTAAAACTTGTCGCGAGTGGTCGATAAAAGTAATAATTCTGGTTAAATCTGTGGTTATCATTTCTAGGCTGTGGGCTGGGCAAATACTACAATGCTCATTCCGTGGTCCTGCAATGTTAGCCCTCATCTCTTCCAGCGAGTAACATAAATAAAAGCACCGCAGTGATCTGTGCGGTTTTAGGTGCAAATCCGAGTTATTGACAAGAATTGCACTTGAAACGGCCAGATCAAGGCGGCCCACAAACATCAAAACATGAAAATTTTTAACAATTGTTCCAATCTGTATGCCGGTGCAGGTGGCAATGGGCATATTACCAACACACTTATTGCACTTGCCCCGGCCGATGGAATTGTGGCAACAATCTACAAACAAAAAGGGTAATAAAAATAATAATCTGAAGTATATTCAGGACGGGATCTGTGTCAATACGTGGTTTTTTATGCATATTGCACATATACCGGCCTGATTATACCTAGCTTACTCGCCAGAATTTATAAGCTTTAGTTTTAAGTGAAAGTGAAAAGTGCCGAGCATTTGCAATTAAAAAGTAACATAAATTATTAACTAGACTATATTTAGGACGGGATCTGTGTCAATACGTGATTTTTATTCGTATTGCACACATACCGGCCTGATAATACCTAGGCTATTCGACAGATTTAATACTTTTTAGTTTTCAGTGAAAGTTTTAGTTCAAAACAATATTTAATTATATAATGCAGTTTTGCTTTTTCTTAGAAATTTCGCAATTCCGTTAATGTTGAACCCTTGCAAGAGAGTAAGCGAGATGGCGTCTGGAACAGTTCGAACGGAGCTTTTTCCTCCTTTTTTCTCTTTCTTTTTCGTCTTCCATATTTATCTCTGCCTTTGTGTTTGCACCGACAGAGTTGCCAGATCGGCAAGCAAAAAGGGGTCAGACGTAGTGAGTGATAAATGTTTAATCATTCCTTTTTTTATTTTATTTTAACTAGGCGCATAATTTATTCTTCCCTTCCAAATGATGCAACTAAGTAATAACCACCGGTCGAGGCGAGATAAGCAAAATTTAATTAGTGCACTCGCTTGGGTGCATTTATTTGCACGTCATTTACCGTTCTGGAGGAGCCTGTGGCCGGCTGGTCTATTTGGCTCTTGTTGCCGTTTAATGACGGGATGGCCATTGGTTTGGAAAACTAACAAGTACGGGCGTAATGAATAATGCCAAAGCACGCGCGTAGCCAAGAGGTGTGAAATTGGGCACACTTGGGCGGTACTTGGGGCTTCTTTCTGGGTCCTAACTGCACCAGATGACCAGCAGGGCAGGAATGGAACGGTTTTTGGCGGAAGCGCAACTACCGTAAGTACCGCATCGATTATCCGCAGCATTACCTGCCCGATTCTTAACTAATACTTCCTGGCCGGTGAGAACTTGCCGTTCGTGCTGATAGCAAACACAATTACATAAATGTTTGTTTTGACAACAATGCAGGCGGCAGCAAAAACAAAGCCGCAGAGACAAGATTGCATAATTGCTTGTAAGATTTTGCGCTCCCACAATTTCTCATTTTAGTCATGAGACAAAACAACCGGCTGATTTTTATCTTCCAAGTGAGAGAGTGAGAGCGCTTGCGGTGAACAAGAGAGAGAGAGAGTGATCCTTTTACTGCAAGTTTCAAGCCGCGCTCTCGTTCGTGGAGCTTTCCAAGTTGCGAAAGCCCGGCGCAAGAGGCAGGCACAGTGGGCCATTTGCTGCATGCTTGTTTATATTGGTGGGGCTTATCTAAATTGTTATTTAAATATGGTCATAAATTTCAAATAGCACTTTTGTAATTGTCGGCTTTATTTATGCACTGTGAACAGCTATCGCCTCGCTTGCAGTCTTTACGCTCTCTGCTTGCCGTTCTGGCAGTGTTGGCACTTTGACTCATTAATGAATGCCGACTTACTGTGGGACTAGTCCAAAGCTATACAATATATGACTATATTATAGATAATAAAGATGATATAAATAAATTTACTTCTCGATTGAATTAATGCGTCAATTTAAAATAAGAATTTGGGGTTTCCCTTTTAAATGTCTGTTTGAAGGTATTATTATTAAAAGTATTAGCTGGTCTTCGAGATATTTTTTTTATATTTGTCAAGTTCCACACACTCGGAAACATCAAACGAACACATCTCTTCGATCAACAGATTTTTTCTGATTTTAAAATACTGATATTGAAAAGCATCAACAGACTTTAAAGATAAAAAATACTTATAGAAGGTGCTGCACCTCAAATGCATCCAATAAATTTACATTTTTCACTTTTAAGTGAAAATATGTTGAAAATCAGTCAAAAATCTTCGGAAAAGTATATTCCGGTTCTTGGTTCTGCGATTTTTTTTTTTAAGTTAAGTGTTTGTGTGAAATTATAATGAAACGATTAAAATTCAAATGTTATTTAAATAATTTTAATTTTGTATAATAAACCAACAGTTTATATATTTCAGAATGTAATAAAGCGAAAATGAATAGTTACAAAGTTTATGAAAAAATTAATGCTATATAATTTTTTCTGTTTATTTATTTCAGACAAATGAAACCTGAAAATTAGATTAAATGGATCAATGAATTAATTATTAAAATACAAAGCCAGCAAAATATAAATTCCTAAAATATAAATGGACATCTGGCTTTCGTCAAGCTCCAAGTAAGATTTATAAAACAGTTTCATTTGCTCACTTTGTTTTAATATACGCTTTTTCCCAGCCGTTTTTTAACTCCGAAATGACGGCAGCAACACCACTGACTGGCTGTGGCTCTCCCGCTCCACCACCATAGCGGCTGCAGAAGTGTCGGACGAGCCTCAGTTGCCTGGCGACTAGCGAACAGCTTGGACGTGCTCGTCGGTCCCGCCTTGAGTTAGAGTTCCTCCTCCCAGCCAGCCGACATGTAAGCCCCGCTGCTCCGTGGCGAGTGTGTTGAGTTCTGTGTTGTGATGTGTGGTTCGCGGCTCGTTTCGTTTTTTATTTGCCGTTGTCATTTGGTTTTTGATTTGTTGAGCGGTTGCCGCAAGCCACTTGACGGCGCTCTCGGCTCCGGGCATTCTCTTCTGGCTTTGTTTCATAATAATTTACTGTGTGTGTGCGCGCGATGGTGAACGAGCAGCAAACGTTATATATATATAATATATTTGTGTGTTTGTGAAAACGACAAAAGGCCAAGAATACAAATGAAATGCTGGCCCGCTTGTGGAGCATATGCCGTTCGTTCGTTCGTTCGGTCGAAATGCTTAAAATAATAATATGCCGTTTGTCTTTCCGTTTTCCCCGACCAATTAGATCCGAAATT
>VNJS01009938.1:0-25936 GCA_008042575.1 Drosophila watanabei | reverse complement strand
TTATGGGTTCTGAGAAACCTAATGCACAGAGTCGGAGGTAAGCTTTCAACCTCGATTTCGTCGAGAGGGAGTCCCACGACTTTTGGCCAGCCAATGAAAGCCAGTGGAGCAGAACCTGAATGGCATTGTGGCCGCTCCTTTCGTTTCGTCCTTCTGCTGCCATTTGCGCTGCCAGCAGGTCCTTACAAATTAGCTGAGCGAGTGCCTTGCACTTAGTTTTTGCCTGTGTACTTTTCGAAATTGGCTTTCACACGCCATTTGCATTTAATTGCAGAGTCTGAGGGGGAGTCAGAATCAGTAGTCAGTAGTCAGCAGCCAGGAGCCAGGAACCAGGATCCAAAGGAACAAGAGAAGCGGCCCTGAGCTGGAGCCCGTGTTGGCCTTGTTAACAAGCGCATTTGCCTAAAACTGCGTACACAGTGGCAACTTGGCAGCTTGGTAGCGAGGCAGCAGGGGATTTAATTTGGCAAATCAAATATTATTGCTAATACCCATATCCGGGCGTATCTGCATTTCTGTGCCAGTCCCCAGCCGATAAGTGCCACTTTGGCCATAATGGGCATTAAAGTTTTGGCCATTCGGCTGAGTGCGACTTTAATGCCAGCTGACGACACTTAAACCGCCATCTATCCTCATCATCGTCATCCCCCCGACAGTGTTTATTGTCAATAAAGCCTTTGCAAACAACAAATGCGACACAGAAAATATTGTAAGTGTGCAGTGAATGCCTTCTAAATGTCTATATGCGATACAGACTATATGTATTTTCTACGACTAGATTGAATTGGAAAGTCACCATTTCCACGTTTTCCGTTCTCCGTTACCCGGTACCCGGTACCCGTTACCCCTACGCCCTGCCAATCCCAATCCCATTCCGTATTTCGATCCCACTTCAATTGAAAATTGTCTGCGTGGCAAAAGTGAAATGCCTCAGCAGAGAGCGAGGAGAGTCTGGGAATCGGAGAATCGAATCGGCGTCTCCTTCAGTGATTCAGGACCACTCCCCAGAATCCACTCCACTCCACAGAACGCCGCAACTCGCTCCAAGGATTCCCGAACTCTATGCCGATGCCATTGATGTTTTGCTGCGCACTCGAGTGTGTTTTCTTTAGTAATGGAATTTATTAATATTTCATTGTGTGGGCCCGTGAAAGTCGAGGGCTGAGGAGCGGCAGGCATTGGCTTCCCAGCAAATTTGTGGCCGACTTTAAGGAATGTCAACAATTGCCAGGCACTTGGAATGCGCCCAGCCATCGCCTGGCTTCAAAATGTTCCGTGGGAAAACTTTCACTCCCCGGGTTAAGTACTTTCTGAGGTTTCCATTAAGTATCGAAGGAGTGTTCAGCCCAAGATACGGAAAATATGTCGTGAAAGTTGGTCTTTATGCTTGAAAAATATAAATCACACAAATATCGATACATTTTTCTAATTAAATTATTGACCTTCTTTGCTTTAACAATATTCTATTAATATTTTTGCTATAAAAATACAATTATAACAAAGAATATGTATGCTATTATATGGTTCCTTTTTGGTGAAAACTGAACTAGATTTTAAGCTCCCATCTTTACATACAAGAATTTCTGCTGAATCCCGAATCCCGTATCTGGAACATGAAGTTGGTGTCGAGGCCCAGAAATGCATAATTCATATGGCAGAGAGTAGTGTCTGTGTGTTGGCGTTGGCCGAAAACTTTTGGATTGCTGGCCAAGAGAATTCTTGTTGACCACCAAAGCGCATAATGCAACTTTCCAATGGTGAGACGCCTCTGCTCCCCATAATCATTTCAAATTCCACAACAAACAGCAAAATCAAATTTCAGAACTCGTAAGAAATCCTGCACGCCATGCACCATGCATTCCCCTGCTCTCAAGCTCCTAAATTGGAGCATTTTCCACCCCCTTTAGCGCTGCTTTTCTATCCGGCACACTCTCATCTCCTCACTGCCGCAAACTTTTCAGCCATGGAATACGAATTTTGGCACAACATCACATACCAAAAGTAAGAGAGGAATGATAGGGGCAAGAGCCGAGGAAAAACTCTTCTGATTTCAGCAATCAGCCGGGCAGACCGACCGCCCGACCGCCGCGCAGCTTGTGAACAATATGAAAATAATAAAAACAGTTACATAAATCAAAAATGATAAGGAAAAACAGTGCATAAAAGTTGAGCATTGGGGGGAAAACTCCAAGAAACGAGACTGCAACGCGGGAGCTTCCCTTCCTCGCAGGACTGCGATGCAAAACACAAAGCAGAGAACAGAGAATCGAAAGTTGAGCTCCATCTAAGAAGGAAATCAACTTGAACAACAGGAAGCGTCTGCCTTTCTGCCCCCTGCTCTGATTCAAGCTCTGCCCTTCCTCTGATTCAAGCTCTGCCCCTGAATCTTTCTATCGGATGGCAAAGGTGAAAAATGCGTGCCAATTTTTTTCCTATTTACTCGAATATCTTCTCTCTCTCCACAAGAAAAAAATAAGAAAAAGAAACCATCTGCAAGCGTTGAAATATGGCGGTGCAAAATAAGGGTTACCGAGATTTTCAATGGTAAATAAAGCTTTTTTCTAGAAATTCAAACTAAAATATAGATAAAAAATCTACAGACGTTCAAGGTAAAGAGAAGTTTAAGCTTGTTTTTAAGATATATTTATGATGGAGAGTTGCAAGGATGCTGACAGAGCTACATTCTTTAAAGTAGCACTCTTTACATTTATATTTTTTGTTTCAAAAACCATTCGCTTCAATTTAGTTCCAGAAAACTATAATAAAAATCAGAAAACAATGAGTATGCAAAGAATTTCACCTACTTAACAGAGTTAACATCTCAGTCCTTACTTGAATTTCCCTGCATAGCCATCACAGGGCGTCCTGGCATTATCATATCAGTCTGTGACCACTTGGCAATCTCTCTCGCTTAGGACTGACAATCGACAGCCGATCGAATCGAATCGAATCGAATCGAATATGCAACTGCTGGGTCCTGCCTTATTTATATGGCACTGCAGTGGAGCTGGTGGTTCGCCTACAGAGATAACCGGAGGATAGTAGGGCGACGACGACGAAGGGTGATTTGTTGTCCTGCCAGCAGACTGTGCATACAAAATTACAGACATCGAAGCTCGGGCTGAAGCTGCTGGCAGTTAATGTGAAAAATGTGTTGAAAATCGCATTCATGCATAGATTTTTCCCACTCTTCCCATCCTTCAGGCGCCCCCTTTTGGCATCACGAGAATGTGCCCCATGTTGATTTGTTGGCAGCCACTCGTCGTCATCGTCGTCGTTGTCGTCGTCGTAGTCGCACACTTGCCGTATTGATTTAGTTGCCCTTTGACCCGGCGAACGGGCCAAACAAATCAAGATGGGGGGGCAGCTGATGGTTGACTTAAAGCCGACACAAAGCTGCTATGAAATGCAATTAAGCCAACGCCTCTGCTTGGAGAATCTGGTCTCTGTGCTCCGGGCTTGACTCGGCCACAAGCCGCAAAGCCAAGTTCCGAGGCTTCGAGCCTGGATGAGTGGCTAACCGTTGGCCAAATATTTGCCCAGACTTTGCCAAGTTGGAGCTGACGGCCGGCTCTTAATGGACCACATTAGAGACGAAATACGAGCACATTTGCGGCATTCACAAAAAGGTAAACTAACGCTCTCTCTCTCGAAGTGCGTCCCTCCCTCATAAATGTGCAATTTATGGACAATAATTGCCAATAAGAGCCACACAGCTGTCGTCGTGACTCCACATCGCCGTATAATAAAATCCTCCGGCTCTGCATTATCCTGATTCAGTTGGTGTTTATGTGTGTGGCCTCCTCTACTTTCATTTGCATGGTCGAATATATTAGGGGGCCAGCTCAATTTGCTCTTCGGGAGCTATGCTATATGGCAGCCGGCTCTGGATTTGTTGGTATAACTCACCGAGGATTTGACTTGAGTCTGATTAATGCCGGCAAAAGTGCTAATGGACAAACTTTATAGTGTGCGTGTGTTAACTTGAACTTGTTAGCTGGAAATCTAACTCCATTTGGTCAGTTATGAGTTTGTAATTGGATAATCAAGTAATGTTCAATTTTGTCAAATAACTAAATGTGCAAGCATTTACACTCAGCACCTGGAGGAAGACAGAGGTCTTAAGCAGATTGATATATAATAGTATTTTATTAATTTTCAGATGTTTTTAAATATTTACGTTTATATAAATAAGTAGCAAAGTAAATACGAAATATTGTTGCGAAATGAGAAGTAATTTTTTAAATATAATAATTTGCAGTCTTCCTTTGTCAAAATTATTAAAATTTTAAGGGTTTTTTAAACATTTCATCTCTATAAAAGTGTCTATGAGCTTATATTCCCCCAATTGTAAATACTATTCTCCAGTTTGAAGATAAATATAATGAGAAATTGATATCATCAAGATAAAAGCCCACATTGAGCATCAAACAAGCAAACCAACTTGCATTTAATTAAAGTCCAACTGCCTGCTGCAAATATTAATTGCCAATATGAAGACCTGATTAAGTCGGGATTTTATTAGTCCTGATGTGTGTACTCTCCGCAGGGAAAACTTTATAATTTCCCGCGACCTACGAACTGCGAACTGCGAACTGGGCCAATTAATCTTTCACTAAAATCGAGTGTGCTTTTCACCATTTTAATTTAATTCCTGATGCCTGTTGCCCACTTGTGTGTGGCACAGAAAGAAAAGTTGAAATCAATCAGCAGGAACAGCAGGATCACAGCAGGCTGTGGCATTCGAGGCATTTGCAAATGGTTTATTTATACATTCAATATTTCAACATTTGTATCTGTAGTCGTAGGCGCTTGCCGCAGCTGCAACCGCACGAAGATTTCTTCGTGCATCCGTTTGTGTAATGGCCCGAACGCGCGGCGCTTTTGCAACGGCTTTAATGGCAATTTAAAATGTCGGAAAGCCGCAAATTTCCGTTATTCATACAAAATTAAACGCAAATACGCTGCAAAGAGCATTTGCACAGACACTCACACTTGGCAAACAATGGCCACCACACTTTCGCTGCGACTGAGTGTGGATGGATGTGGGTTGTGAATGTGGGCTTGTGAGTGTGGGCCGTGAATGTGAGTGCAAACGTGCCGCGAGGAAATTAATTTCCGACAGAAGTCACACAGCGAGGCATCGAGACGGGCGGCCATGATAATTAAGCCCACTCACACAAGCACTCACAAACCCGCGGACACATCCCATATCCTGGCCACACGTCTGACGGCCTGTTTGCCTTGAAGACGGCCACTCAGGGAGGACGCAGGACGCCGGACGCAAAACGGCGAAAGGATGTCGGCCGCGAGCCATCCACACCAGAAATGGTAGCCGCTGACAAACACCGACCGTGGCTGGTCGCGGACAACGGACAGCGGTCGCTCCCTTGAACGGACAGCGGCACAAAAAAGGGACAACGGAGCACGGAGGACAACCGAGGGACGCCTGTGGCCGTGGGCGCAGCTGTCATCGGCCTGCGATAAATTTTGGAGGCCAATGCCGGGCGGCGACATAAATCAGCCCAAAGATTTATGGCGATTTGCGCAACTTGGCGTGCGCGATAAAGACCCAAAGAATGCGACCAAGGCGGCCTGATCCTGAAACGACTGTTGCTCCTCGTCTGACATGGCCAGCATAGTTCATAATGAGTTAAGGCATTGGGAAGAGGTGATCAACTTAAGGATACCTCGTTGGCAATACTTTGCAATAGAAAAATAATAATAAAAATGTTTAAGAATATTTTTAGATATTTTGTTTATTAAATTATTGAAGAAAACTTGTAAAACTGTTACTAAGTATGTTGGATATTAATTCATATTTATAAAAAGGATATGGGAAAGGATAGTTAAGTACTTCAAATGTCCAAAGGCTTAAAAGGATTTCGTTTCTATGGAAACCTCCGAAAAAAATCCACTTGCCACAAGCAACAAAAGTCAATTAGCAAAAGTGCTGAAACTGTTAGGAAACAGTCCCCCCTTAAGGCCAAAAATCTATGACAGAATAGCCACAGCACTGTAATTAATTAACATATTTAATGTCTGCATCCATAAGGACCCCCGCACTCGATGGCTATACAGGGTATTTGGCTTAGTGAGACAGCGGTACAAAGGCGACACAAAGTTAACAAGGGACCCGGCCACCACTTTCCATTTCCGCATTCTTTGTGATTATCACACTGGGACCCATTTCCCACAATATCAGCAAATTGAAAAGGGTAAGAATGTCCACTCCACTTCAGCCAATCCCACTCCAGCTTTGCCCAGAGCTCAGATATACAGAGATATAGACAGACACGACCCAGGCAGACCGATAAGATGACCAACAGCGAATGCTGGATGTGGGTCAGCGGTGGAGCACTGGACAAATTCATTAGGCGCCGGATATCGTAAAAGCTGCCCCAAAGCCCGGCGAATGTCTCAATTTACATTTCGAACATATTTTCATTAGTGGCAAGCGAGAGAGCGCGCGGGCCTGGCCATCTCATTTCATTTAAAAAATAAACCCGTCGGGGGAGGATACAAAATTCTTAATATTTATGCCGATGCGATGGTCCTGGCATTCTCCCAACTCATCTCGCGACTCTCATTCGCGTCCGCGTTCGCCTTCGCGGCCAATATTAAAAATAAAGTCCATCACTTACAGTCGCTTTCTTATTTATGCGACCGCCCGTCGACGGCCTCGCGTCCTTTCCGTTGATATTCCGGCTTTGTGGCCGCACTTGGCTTCTCCTTCTCCGTGCTCCTTTCTCCGGCCAGAGAATCACAATCATAAAAGTTAAGTTAAGCGCCGGCCAGTGAGTGGCGAATCCTGTACAGTGGGCACACAATAGGGACGACGAACAGACGGACGGATGGACGGAGGAACGGAACGAGTAAATAGACGGACTGCCGGCGCGACGGCGAGTCGTCGGTCGAGGCGACGCTGCTCCAGATGAAAGTGAAAGTTAAGAGCCCTTTAAAACTTTTTCTTTTTATGACTTATTGCGCTCTTGAAGGCGATGACAGCGTACACATAGAAAAATATTTGCTATTAACAATTATTTGTTTAATAAATAATTTGTGCATCTACGTTCGGGTATTAATACTTGAAGTTGTATCATAAATCAAATCAATTGGATGCATTTTAAACAAACATAAAAAGTGAGTTTTCTATTCAAAAGAAAATGGATATCTAAATAAGAATTTTTAATATTAAGTTAAGTATCATATAGACAATTAATATCTTTATATTATGTCATTTAACAAAATAATTATTAATATTCTCAATAAAAATGTTTTTTAAGAAACAAAACACTTTCTGAATAAGTTCTACTTTTTAAATTTAACTTTAAACTTGCTCTCAAGAACTTTATAGCGTTCACTATTAAAAATTTGTAATTTGAATCATAATGCTAATCTTAATGCTTATAAAAATAATACTAATCCTATATGCATTTTTTCAGCACCTTTTTCCACCAAGTGTAGCCCAGCAAGAACAACGGGAGCCTGTGCGTGAGCTTTTATTATTATTATGCTCGCTATTGCAGTTGAAGTTTAGGTTGTTGCTTTTCTAGTTGTGCCTTGCCATAAATATAAATAGCAACTTAAAATTTGCAAGCCACGCAGCGAGGATCCATTCAAAAGCCGCCCACGGAGCGTATGAGTAATGCGAATCGAAAAAAGAACGTCTGGCCAGGTGCTCCTCTCCCACACAGCCACACAAAAACCCACAAACTTTCGCATGCAAATGGAAAAATGAATAAGAATCAGGCGACATCGTAACCCCACTCCTTGGTCCTGGCTGCAGCCCGCGAAGGATAAACAACATTCAGCGCAAATACATTCATAACTACCTTGGCTAAGAACAACATAAATGTTGATATGTGTCACATTATGCCATTCGGAGCAAGGAGTGTGGGCCGCAGGATGCCCGCGGCTGTTTCCTCGACCTTATCCTTATCCCAACACTGCCATAAATCTTGCCAAGAGCCGGGGATATCTTGCTACAATATTTGCTGACATGACAACCGAAAAACATACTCTCGGCACAGTGAAGGTGATAATGACAGTTTAGGCATTCATTACACGTGTTGCTGATAAGACGGGGGTGCTTACACCCACAGAGGCGGGCAGACAGGACACCCACAGGAGCAGGGACAAGAACACGGCCGCGAACAACAGCAACAACAAGAATAACACTGACATGACGCCGCTGATAAAAGTCAACAATATAAATTAATAAAGCTGGCAGGCGCGAGCGGCGAGAGGCCCCCAGGGATCCTGTTCAATGTCCTGCGTGTTTGCCATAATAATATATTTCATTCGAATCAACAAGCCAGCCCAAGACAGCGAGCAGGACACGAAGGACCCACGCCGGAGATATATTCATACATTTTAAAATATGCACATTATGGCCACGAGTAAGCTGATATTTATGCTAATGAACCGACGACAGTTGCCCCTGGACGAGGCCATTCATTTCCCTCGGCCAAAGACTGCCAAAGCAATTACTATAATTGCTCACTCGCCCAGACCCAGATCCCCGGGAGGAGCTACAGAAAAAATAAGACGACCGTGGGGTCCGCCTCGCTACACACATCAATATTCATTTAATTCACATGCAAAACTTTCTTTTTGTTTGACTTCCACAAAGAACGGGGCCCCAAGTTTCGCCCATCAAATCAAATATCAAAGCAACACGTGTGCGGAGCCCAAACACAGACGCACAGCAGAGATCATCAAAGGCCGCAGTCTCTGGAGTTAATGAGAGAAAGATGTTGCCACATTCGGTCGAGGAATGTAATTAAAATGTTGCTCAATATAAAGCTAGCTTTTGTTTTTTTGTGGATAAGTCCAAAATTGGATATCTAACAAGCTTCCCTTCGGATTTAAATTCTTAAAATTGTTGTTTACTAAATCATAGTTTAAATTACATTTAAACTACAATACTTTTATTAACCAGTTCTTATAAAAAACATAACCTTCAAGCTTAAGTCTAAGTTAAGAAATGTTTCCTTTTACTAAAAATTTAATCTAAATCGCAGACATTCAAGCCCGCAAAGACAGGAAGTAATGAGACCAAGATGGTTGCCACATTTTAGCCGAGAATGTAATTAAAATTTCTCCCAATATGTAGCACACTGTCTGGCTAAAATCAATATTTGATTTGATTGAAGCATCTCGCCATCTCTCCGTCTCTCCTCCCGGGAGGCCGCCTCCAATCATTTGTTGATTGCGGCGGCCGCAGAATCAACAGGAAGCGAGAACTCGGAAAACTCTCTGGGAAAGCGCTCTGCAGAGTGGCGGAAAACTCTGGAGGCTGGAGCCAGAACAAATCAGCGGAAAGTAAACTTCATTAACATTTCAATATTTCGCTTTGGCTTTTTTTTGTATTTCTCTTATTTTTTTACACGCATTTACTCAGGCCCCTTTGCAAATCAGTTTTCTGATTTTTTACATTATTTATTCAGATTTTGCGCCTGTTGCTGTCATTGCTCTTTCTGTTCGCTTCATTTGGGTCCCTCTGCCTTCTCGATTTTCTTCACCTTGGCGCATTCATTAGGTGAATGACTTCAGCCTCCATAAATTGTGCACGTGCCACGCCCCCATTATCATTACCTGTACAAAAGGCTAAAGGAAAGTCTCTGCTTCGATGTCGAACACAAAGGAATTTCAATTTTAATTCTTCTCGAAGAGCCAAGCGACAGAGCTTCAAGACTTGGCATAAAATTTATCAGTAGCCTACAAGTAAAGGAAAAGGACTCAGGAGGAAGCCAAATTGTATTCCCAACTCGCAAGGCGGCGAAAATTCTAGGAAAAATGTAATGGGTTGCCTTCCAGGAACTGTCGCCTCAATCAGATATGAATATTAAAACGATATGTACTTTCCGCTTAACATAAATATAATCATAATAACACTCAACATTTTCAGAGCCACAAAGAAAAAAACAAAACACTAATGGCATAAATATTATTTGAAACAGCTTGAAAGGTATTACGGGCATCGCACTTTTCATTATCACCCCGGGGTCTTAACTGGCCCTTATTTCCCAAATACGCGCCCAATTAAAACATAATTCATGGCCAAGAGCAGCTTAGTGCTCTTTATGCTCCCAATGGCTCCCCAGTGAGCATTTGTAACTGCACAACAATAACCGGGGCAGGAAAATAAAAAAAATAAAAGGACGCAGGATGAGCGAAGAGGAGATAGAGAGGCAGCAACGGCAACGGCAACAGGATCAGAGGTAAGCAATGGCAAGTCGACTTTAATTTGTTTTTCGTGTGGCCCGAAATGAACTCGCCGTCAGTTTCGGGGCGTAACATTTGTGGGCATATAAAAAAATATCATAACTATATATAGTATATGTACAGAAGGGGGACTCGGGGCTCAGAGAAAAATGTAAACAATTTTTTTTTTGGGGGGGGAACCAGGAACATGTATGGCTTTTTATGGAGCCCCGGATGGTGCAAAAAGCAGGCCAATGGCCAATGGCCAACGGCAAATGGGCAGACAAATGCACTGGGGTGCCACAAACAGACAGTCGGACCACTGACCCACTGCCCAAGTGAGCAGAGGAGCCAAGGAGCCGGAGGAGCCAGAGAACCCAGAGGAGCAGGAGTGTGGAGCGGCATAACGAGCGCTTAAATAATTAATATTACTCATACGCAGCGTTGCCTGCGACTCCTTGGCGCACTCGCCCGGTATAAATCATAAAACGTGCACTCAGCGCGCATATTAAATCCTTCGGGCTAATGAACGCTGAAACTGATTGATGAAGCCGAGACGCTCTCAACCCCTTCTTGCAGCCCCTTCTGCTCCAGAATGTATCTGGTATCTGTATCTTTGTAACTTCAATTAATAACGGAGCGCGAAAAGTTTCACTTTGGCAGTAGCAACCGGCAGCAGCATTAACATTTTGCATTCATTCATTAGCAAAGAGCCAAGCAGAACAAACTTTACTTTTTGCGATGATAAATTGTGCAATTTTTGGAAAACTTAACCTTGCCGAAGGGAGGGAAGGACGGCAGAATCAAACTTCCCGCTCTAATTCATTTTCATTTAGCCCCGGGAATATGAAAATGGAAAAATATGTGACCCTTTTTATATTTTTTGTTATGCCCCGACACTCCTCTAATCAAGATAAACAGAGGACGACAGTATATCAAGTTGTCAGATGTTTGTTAGGATTTCTAGGTTGCCTTACAATGTTGGAGTCATAAATTACAGAAACTTAATTAAAAGTGAAGGTAAGTATGGTATTACAATCTCAGAAAGTCGGGGGTATTAAATATTTAGTACTTTAATTTTCAGGCTTAAATAACCCCTGTAAGGAGTATCAATTAGTCTAACCTCATAACCGCAAGACATTGACATTCGTCTTGCTGTCCGCCTTTGTTGTTCCTTGGGTTCCCTGGGACAGAACATAATTTGAATTATTAATTAGCGCGTAATTAGTCGGGTTGAGGTTCGTTCGCGTCCTGACCACGTCTTGCGGCCATAATTTTAATGCCCTTACCCCCCGAAGCCTTTGATCTTCCCGGGGATTCCTACGTCTTTTGATTACCTAATTCATTTACCTCTTTTGGCCAACACCAAAAGTTTTCCGCTTGTAAAGTGCATAGAAATTTATTGGGCAAAAAATAACTCATTATGTGTCAGAGCTCCTCCTCGCTTGACCCAATTAAGAAATAGGAACTCAAATCTGAAAGTTTCGCTTTATGTTTCGACCGAAGAACCCCTCTTGAAATCCTCTGAATAAAGGGCCAACAACCGCGACTGTCCGCGCAATTAAAGCCACTGTGCAGTGGCTTATCGAGTGAAGCCCACACTCAAGGGGGCCAGAAGCAGCCCCTCGAATGATCCTCGGCACAAACTCAAACTCAAACAACATGCAATGACAGTTTTATTTATTTTTCAGCGCTGTGCTTAAAATAGTCAAAAAGTTTTAATGACTTTACGCTGGCTAAGCGACAGCATGCCAGAGTCCCCCGATATGCCGCCGACAAGGGGAAATAATAATAAAAAAGTGAAATCCGTAAAATGAAGCCGCAATCTTGAGCGAGTTGAGTGGCATAAAAAGTCAAAGGCAGAGCCGGGAACAGCAAAAATCGTATACAAATTAAATGTAAATGCGCACAAAAGCAGTTGTTAAATGTCAATTCGAATTTTCATAGAATTTTGATAAGCCCTGAAAAGAGAAGAGAAACCCTCCTCCAATGCTAGTTTTCTCTGTGAAAATCCGAAAATGGCATAAAATTACGTCAATAAAAAAAAGGTACGCGACAACAGCTCGCATTTATATGCAGGCACGAGGGTCTGGTTTGCTCACCTCTCTACATTTGCATTATATAGTATATATAGTGTATAAATCGGGTGTGCGGGTATTTATAAGCAGGGGGACCCTACCCCTCGGATCCCTTGGCATTTTATCGAGCAAACTTTTCGACATATAATTCACACCAGCCGCTAATTTAAGCGCCCGAATTAATGACTCCGGCATTAAATTCTACGAGCCATACACGACTTTAGACGGGGGTCGAAGGGTCCTCGTAAATATCCAGCTTAAGCACGCGACAGGATATGGTCAAAGGTCGGGAGTCGGGGCCGGATCAGCCAGATTCAGTCATAAAACCCCTATAAATTATATGCCACCGGAGCTTTGAATACACTCGGTGGGTGCGAAGCCAGTGTTTGATTTTAATTTGATTAATTATGAGTGCCTAAGCGCTTCTCTTACGGAATTTCTGTATCAAGAAAAAAAACTTAATGCCAGTGTCAAAACGGCTATATTGACTTTATGGAAAAAATTGAGATTTTTTCAAGAACTTTAACAGTGTCAAAATGGCGCAAAAGTTTGGCCAAACTAAGTTAACCAACTGCTGTCCCCGAACACAATCCAAACACTTCAGTAAAATATTATTTCATTTCCTTTAAGCCGCATTTCAGTGACCAAGTTTTTATGCCTTCGCTTAGCTGCTGCCCCCAACTTTCAAATGCCGCACAATATTTAAACTTTGCCCAATTATAAGTTCAATTATACCTCCCCCTCACCGTTCTCCCTTTGGCTGCCTTTGCGTTTGTGTGTTAACAACAAGAACTGTTTAATTTCGGTCAAAACATTTGCTCTACTTTATGGCATTATAAAAGAGCAAACCAGAAACGAATTTGTATTTTCACGCTGTCCCCTCGCTGTACCGCCCTCTTGCTTGGCAACAGTGTTGAACATGGCCAATTTGCAGCGGACAGAGGACCCCGGGCGGACCTCGTCCCAGGACCTTTTGGCCGGCGGAACTTTGACGTTTCGGTCTGTCAAAGTTTTGAAGCTTGCGCGCTGTGGAGTGACAACAATATAGTATATATATATACACTATATATAGAGTGGGCCCCTCTGGGTTAGGGTATGATTAAATCAGAGCCGCACAAACTGCATTATAAAAGTTATAGAAAAAATTGGTAAACAAGTAGACAATGAAAAGAGAAACCAACGCATAAAATTGCATTATGCCTGCTGCCTTTTGCCGTTGTATTTTATTCGGCCAATTGCTGTTGTTTGTCTTTAGTTTTGACTTAGTTTGTTATTTTCACAGCAATTTAAAGCGCACAGCAAAAAAAAAAAAAAACACAACGAAACTAAAAAAAGCCCTGGTTGTCGCAACGAAAACGCAAATAAAATGCAAATGAAATTTGTGCTAATAAAATTCAGTTACAAACTTTCGGCAATGGAATACGAAAATATTGCTCACTGGCGACTGCCGCGGAATGCGTTATTTACACAGTTCGTCCCTTACACACACCCACACTCGCACAACCGACCCTGCACACCCACACCCACACCCACCCACATGTCAGCATGTGCTCCTGCTGCTGCCGCTGCTGTTGCTGTTGCTGACCTGGTGTTGCATAAATTAAGGCGCCCGCAATGCATCGCATTTGACATTTGAACCGCTCGACCGCCACAAAATTGGCAACTGCCATCCGCAGATGGTTTTCGCCATTCACCATTTTACCAGTTTCCAGTTGCCATTTACCGTCGCGTTTTAACCCGGTTGCCTAAGTGAATTTTCGCACTGCAATTGACGCGCAGCAGCAGCAGCACCAGCAGCACACATGGCACATCGCACATCACGCATACGCCGTGTGCAACTCGGGGGTTAATTGCGGGCGCTTAAACGATTCAACTCGATGAATGCTACATGTAGCCCCCGATAGCCACGGGATCTGCTATGCCCTTTCCGGTTACAAACATTTCATTAGCAGCTGAGGCTTGAATTTACATTTCTTTTCATTTTATAAATTTAATCAAAGCAATTATTGGGGAATTTTTATTAGTTTCATTAGCCTAGGGGCTTGAAAAATATACAAATATATTTATTAACATTGGTAGTCTATAACTGTTGACAAACAAAAACAAAAGTATAGTATTTGGTGATTCTCCCTTGGGCCAAAAATTGTATTTCTATACTCTAAGAATTGTATAAAATTATTCTAAGCATTTCTAAAGTCAACTTACTTTAGGTAAGTTTAATATTTCATGGTACTTCCCTCCTAATTATTTTTTAAATAGTTTTTTGTTCCAAAAAGGTTCTTAACTTACCTCAAGAAATAAATAAAATAAAGTGAATATGAAATATTTTAATTTTAATCCCATTAAATCCCATATCACTATTATACAATTTCCCCAGCTAGGCATCAATTACATCAATTATACATTTCCCTGGAAATTTATAGAATTTCTTCAAGCCAGCCCAATGGAATCTCAGAATTCAAATCAGCCCAGTTAAGTCCCCAAACTAGTTGGCACTCAAACAGATACATTCTGTGAGATATCCCACACCGCCTCATTACCCGCAGTCCATCTTTGATCCATCTGAAAGACAGATTAGGCAAACTTTATGCCCCGGGCCATTCAAATTGCTGCTTGACCCAATGGCCCCGCCCATTAAAAATCTCTGAAGAGGATGGTGCTGTGCTGAGGACGAGCGTCGAGCCTCGAGCGCCATTATGTCCATGTCAGTGTATCTGAAGGGGCACTCCTCGTCGCCGGCTGAATTTCAGCATCAGTCTCATCTCGAATCCGCATTAATTTACGCTCATTGTGCGAGGGGTGTGCGGACTGTGGCTCTGGGTGGCAGTATCTTCGACAAGGCTCCTATGTATCGCTTTGTTTTGCATTGTCACGCAAAGTGTTGCTTACAGAACGGCGCTCCCCTCCTCATTTAGATCCTGATTCAGGTCCTGTGCCCCAACAATCCCCCGCCGCCTCGATGTTATCGCGCATCAACAAGGCATAATAAGGAGGCCAACCTCACCCACTTGGCTAAGACAAAAGGAGCCTTGGTGTTTGCTTCTGTTTCGACTATAGCCGCCATCATTCACACCCCGCTCCGCTAACTGTGGCGACAGTTTAAAAAATATATTAGGAATATAATTTAAATAAATATTTTCCGACTTTATAAATAAGCAAACAATATTTCTTTTAAGTGTTTATAAAGTACTCTCTGTTTAAATAAAATGGTGTCTAATTTATATAAACTTTTTAGCTACACATTGATTTACTAACTCAAAATTTTTCTCAGTGCTTCTAACTTGTCGCCCCTTCGCCTTCGGTAAAGCATTTGCACCCAGCTTGACTTTTTTAATATCCCTGATATTTGCGCCTGTTATCATTCGATGGATGCGATGCCGCCCGTGGGCCTCCTGCTGTGTCTAGTTGTTGGCCATTCCCCATTCTTTATTCCCACCCGCCCCACCAATGAAACTCCGCGTCCTGCAGGGGTAGGCCTACCCCTACTCTATACCCCTGCCCCTTAACCGTCACTCCCCACCGCTCCGGGGCCGCTGCTCTTGTTATTCATGTCGTCATTTCCTATTGTCGTCGTTGCTGTAATTGTTGTTGCCATTCTGGTTTCAGCCGTCGTCCTACATGCGCGCCCAGCAACTTGTTTTCATTTTACGCTTGCCTGCCGCCTTTCAGCCGCCCCGCCCCCTTGGCCCCACCCCTCCTATGGCATCCCTATGCCGCCCCCCTAAGCACCACAGTCGCCCCTCTTCCAGCTGCTGTTGTCATTTTGTACAATTTTGCGCTCTGATTTTTAAATATAATCCAAAAGCAACGCTACTGTCACTGCTGCTGCTGGTCCTGTATCTGTATCTGTACACTTAAGAAAAAACCTTTGTATATTTATTAGATTTTATGTAACTAAATTTTAAAGTTGTCTCCAATATTTCCATGAAAAAGTTAAGTATTTGCCATAAGAAAAGTAAGTTGTGTTTATAGATTACTAAAACATATGAATATTCCTTTTACAGAACACTTTTAAGCTCTTTAAACATTAATAAAATATTTATTTGCAAATTTAAAGTGAATATTTTATAAATTTTCCTTATATACAGAAAAGATATCCGATTTTCTCTTGGTGTATCTGCCTGTGAATTGTTGGGTGGCCCAAGTCACGCGATATCGCGAAATCCGCTTTAGCGGAAATCTAATTGCACATCATCTCTCCTTCCTCCGAGCCCCGCGCTTTGCACCCCGCGTTTTCCCCCCGCATTTCCTCGATCTTTCCCGCTTTTCCTACCTACCACCCTCCCTCCCTCCCTCCTTTCCTCTCTCTCTCTGCCATTTGGGATGCTGGCTGTGGCCGTAGGCTGATTTTAACATAATGCTTTTTTAAATGCAAAGTTACAAACACTCGCTTGTTGCCCGCTGCTTCGGCCCCAAAGCGACCCCAAGCCCCGCCTTCAGCCCATGGCCCACGCCCCTCTTAGCACACCCCCTCTGCGACCCCCCTCTCCTGTGTATTAGCACATTTTATGGCAGCGTCCGCAGCCAACATCCAGCATGGCATTAGCATAAAGCAGACACAAAAGGCGAAAAGGAATAAAATAAAACAAGTCGGAATTATTTCTCCCCATCATAGAGCTCGACCTTTTGATACCCACCCCCCTTAATATTCCTTAAACTAGCATCTTATTATCTATATTTCAGTATTTTAAATATCTTCTCTGCCCGAATAATTCAAGGCTTTAGTTTACTGAAGGATAATTGAGGCAAATTAAATTGGATTATCGGTCATGTGTGACTAAGACTTCCTTTATAACATTATTATCGTCATCATCGTTAATTGTCCGAGCTGCAAATTTAAATTTTGCAACTTACAACTTAAGCCTTGACTGAATTTTTAATGCCTGCAAGGGAATATAAAATAAAAATAGCCTAGAATATGGTAAATATGTGTATTTTTTACTGAATAATATTTTGGAGAAATAGTTAATTTGTTTGCTTTAATTGTTCTAGCATCTAAATAGTTACTCAAATTAAAATGTTCAACATTTTAAACAGTTGCAAATATAATTTGAACATAAGGAAACTAAGCTTAGAATTACAGTACAATTTATTACTTAAATTTCAGTTCCTGTTACCCCCAAAAAAATGCTAAAAATAAAAAGAATTCCTTCCTAATTGCTAGCTTAAGTCAGACTAATTAGACTCCTCCGCTGACTGCCTGGTGGGTTACAGGGTATTAATGCCCTTACACAGCACATACTGATATATATATTTATAAATTAATTTGCGGTCGTGCTGACATTTGACTTTTCCTCATGTGGCCAGCTTTCTTTTAATTAATGTAAATATTTTTGCTGCTCAGACCGCTCACCACAGCGCATCGCATCGCATCGCACCGCACCGCACCGACCGGGCTAATGCATTTGTGACGGTTACAAATTCCACAAGGTAATGCATTTTGGCAAATGTTTGGTCATAATCAAATTGCAGTCAATGGCCCGATAAACACTATTGACAACTAAAACATTTCCATGAGCTCAAACGGGTCTCTCGCACAATTCATATTCGAAGTTTGTCGAACAAACATTTGGCTGGATAAAACCGAAGCGAAAACTAAATTTTAATTAACTGCTGTCAGGGCACGTGGGATAGAGGGGAGATTGGCTGAAAAACGGTAGGCCGCTAAAATAGTTTTTCGCCACACCGGACAGGCGAGTGTCAATAAACCGAGTTGCCGCACATATGTAGCTTACAGAGCCATCAGTTTAACGCTGATTTTCGCAATTACTTTTGGCTGGCTTTTACCAACTAATTTGGAGCCACACACCTGTCCCCCAAACCCTTGATTAATTTTATTTAAACTCTCTCTAAAAATTCCCCTAAAGGGAACCACAAATACCTGAAAAGTTCCTCAGTTTCACACTGATTTTCGTAATTACTCTTAGTTTTGGTTGAAAAGTTACCGACTTATTTAAGTTTCAGAGTCCTACGACTATTTGGTGTGCAGCTTTCCCCGATTTTCCACACCTTTCCACATTCCCTTTGCCGAGCGGCAACACGGCGTATAAGCAATATTCGCGCAAATTGAGCATTTGATTTGACTGGCAAACGTCGCCGCCAACTGCCTTTGACAGCAGGCATCAGCTCGAGAGCAATCGAATAAGGAATAGCAGAGTAGGAAGCTGGTAGTCGGTAGTTGGTAGTTGGTAGTGGGGCAGGGACCCAGGCCAAAAGGAAGAAAGCCTGAATAAAAGAGAAGCAAAAAGGCTTCAATGTGACACTCTCTCCTTCTTTTTTTTCCTGCTCAACGCCATTTCCATTTACGTTGTTTACATTTTGCCAAGGCGTGTTTTTTGCTGCCAAAAGGCAAACGACACCCGCCGCTCGATGGGATGCGATGCGGGTCATGTAATGGCCACGGCCATGTCGCATAGGTGGGCCTAGGATAATGCACAGCGAGAAAATCCACACCCGCCAGACGACTGGCTGTGGCGATAACGTCACTTTGCGACTTAGTCCGCCTGCATGAGTTGATCAATTTATTGAATCAGACACATCTTATCAGTTTCTAGTCGGGAAAAAATCACTTAAATTAAGTTTTCACGCAGCCATTGCTTTACGCGATATGTGCACTTGGAGAAATATTATATGTGTAAAAACTTGAAGAAAAAAGAATATTTAAATTTGTATAGAATATAAGCTATGCTTCTATTTTATATTCTCGAGAGTTTTCTAATCATTAAAAATGGTTTTATTTGCCATTCCCAAACTCCCAAAATTTATTGTAGCTCCTAGAAAAGAATCTAGTAATTTTATAGATTTTCTTTTAGTCATTGCACTCACTTTCTCTCAGTGTAACTGGCGTTAACTGTGACAGCAGCGATAACCGAAGCCTTGCTTGTTTTGTGCTCAACTCAGCAGCACCGAGAGAGTTGCGTGTTTATTTTTTTCACCTCAGACCCACTCCGCACTCCGCAATTCTTTCCTCTCCCTTTTTTTTTTTTTTTTTGTGTCACTCTTAGCTATCGGTGGGTGTGCGAGTGGTTGGGGGTGTGCGTCTGAATTCGGTGTGAGAGTGTGTTAAAGAAACATCTGGCAGACCGCCCTTTTCCTGCCCCGGGGGCAACGCCTTTTTCGTTCCTTCCTTGGCCTGCTTAAATTTAATTTAAAGGCTCAAAGACCAGAGCAAACAAAAATCTTTGCACGGCCATATATTTATGGGCGTGGCTGCATCGGCACATTGACACAGCATCATTGGGATCAGAATCAGAAATTAGCGTGACCAAGACTTAATTGTGGGCCGGGAGCCCAGCTAGGACTCGAGCACAATGGCCCTTTGTTGGCCAAGTTTGGTTTTGGGAGCCCGTTAGAGATTCGAGGCAAACAGGCAGTAAGTCATGGGAGCAGCAGGAAGTGGGCCCAGACCACTAGAATATTCGGGAAGAGGGCATAGGGGGTAGGGCATCAAGGGGTTAAGACCGGCCATTGTCCTTTGTTGAACCCCGCACTCGAGGGCGACCTTTGTCAGATTTAAACACTTTCGGACACTTGCGTCCGGCCCCGTTATTGAGACTTCACTTTAAATTAACATAATTTCTCCTTTTCTATTTCAGTTACGCTTTTTTAAGACATTCTTTACACTTTCGGCATTGTCCGAGGCCTTGTCCCCTCGATCGTAATGGAAAGTAATGTAATGCGCTTTGTGTTTCCCGGCCGATGATGATGATTATTATATTGTAAGTTCCATTTTCGGTCGCCCTTTTTATTGCCAAACCTGGGTCTCCTCCGACCATTAACCGAAATGAGTGCAATTCAAAATAATATCCCCGGACCGGGTCCCAAAAACTTTGCCAGGATGTCCCAGCAGGACATCGTCCTTGTCGCTGCTGATTGTTTCGCAAAGATTCAGATTCGCACTTGGGATTTTGGGGTCTCGTGTGGGGATTCATTCAACAGCAGCGAACTTTCGGCTGGCCGGCTGGCCAAAAATCATAAATCTTTTTAATTTCATTGATCAACTTTGGCCGGCGCAAACTTTTGCCTTGCCTTGCCTTGCCTTGCCCCAAAGAAAGTTTCGCACTTGACTCCCGCAGGACATATTTTGCCTGACATTTAAATCGATGGCAGATAAATATTAAACTTAAAAAAACTTCCAATTCATTGCTGCAAAATTATGTGTTGGCTCGCTTTTTCGGCACGATTCTTTTTCGCTTGATGGAGCAGCAATAAAAAATCATATTTAACGGCCGCCGCCGACATCGCTGATCGGCCGGAAGGAAGAGGTACGGGAAAACGACATGGCACAGCCGGAAAATAAATAAATGCCATCGAATAAACAAAGAAAGGACAGCGATTGGGTATAGTTGCGGCTCCTATGGAACACAGATAAGGAAGCTTATAAATTGAAGTCGAGTGGACAGTGATTGCAAAAATTAATGGGGCATGTATAGCCTGTCCCCGAAAAAGGAACTCTTATGGGACTTATGAAGTTCAAGGAAAAGAAGCATTAAAGGAGAAAAAAGTTTAAAGTCTGAGCTAAAGTAAATACTATATAAATAAGAGACTATAGAGAATATTAGATTAAATACTTCTTAAGAATAAATATCAATTAAAACTCGTTATTTAACAAGCATGTTATAGTAACATGTTGAAGAACACCTTGAAGAACCTCATTCATCCTTAATAAATCAGGGTCAGCTTTTAATAAACAGCCTTCTACTTGGCTGCGCGAGAAGCCTCTGATTTCCCAGCTCATGTCCTTTCCCACCAGTTGTATTCAGAGTCCGCACACAGCTTACATATTCCAACTCGTTAATAACTTTTCATGTTGTGAAGGAACAGCGTCCCTGCTTGTTTCTGTAAATAAACTTCTGCGAAAATGTTTGCGCAGTATGCAAAAACTTTTCAATTGTGGAAATCGCTCCTTGGGCGCAGCACACGTGCAGCTCGGAGCTGGGATTGCGGAATTGATTTAAGAACTTCATAAATAGTGCTGAAATGAGTAATGAATGTGAATTGCAGGTCTCTCCCCCCTTACAATAAGCCGCGAGAGAGCTATTGACAGCTGCGGGAGCTGCATTTCGTTCAGCGGGCTTTAAGCAATATAAGTCCTGCTCAGATGTGAATCAAAAGGAGAGTCGGTTGGGTCCGGTAAGGACCTCTCAATGCTTCCATTCAAAAGGGATTTAATAAATACAATCTTCACAATGGAAATGACTGTTTTTCCCATCATCGAAAGCCATTGCCATTCTGTGATTTCGCCAGCTCCTCTTTCGCAGCATTTTTTGCCTCCTCGGGCTCATTTAAGAAATATTTAATTTCGAGAAAATGAATTATAAATGCAATTTGCCCCACTGCGCACCATGGAGCTCTATTTCATGTTTTGCTCCCGCTCTCCATCCTTATGATGCGTCTTTGTCCTCTGATGGCCTATGCAGAAAATTAATTACGCCACTGAAAGTTGATTCCCGTTCGCAGTCTAAAGTCTGCAGTCGCGGCTGCGGCTGCGGATGTGGATGCGGATCCGGATGCGGATCCGGAAGCCCTTGTGCCAATGCGACCACAACTGACCCAGTTGTTTAATTGAATTGAAGCCATAAACACTTGGAGGGCCGGAGCCACAGCCGCACAAAACCGAAGTGAGCGCGAGTCGGGAATGAAAAATGGCCACGGCCAGGAGCACTCGTTAAATAACTTTAATTAGTAGTGCGAGTGTGGCCATCAATCACCTTTAAGCGAGAGAGAGAGCGAGTGCGAGCGGAAACGGAAACGGCGGCGGAAACGCCAGCGGAAGCCACGTGGCCATTGCTAAGCATTTTGACAGCCGAGCCTGTCGCTTATGCAACAAAGCACACACACTCGCACACTGGCGGAAAAGTTGGTACCAAAAATCGAGTTGACAATTTAAGGGATTATTTTCAAGTAACAATAAGGGAGGAAGATAACCTTGATTTACAATTTGCTTTAATAAAATATATTTTTTATAAGAAGTAAGACTGAAATTTATATTATGTTAATTTCGTACTTTTTGACTAAGCAGGATTTATTCAAAGCATTGATATGTCTATTATTTTTAAAACGGAAATTTGATTATTTTCGACTGGTAAAACTGTTTTTATGTATTTGTAATAGATATTTATGCGAAGCGGACTTTGATATTTCATTCAATTGGGATGTGTATACCCAACCATTAGACTTTCTTGTATTTTTTGGCGCTAAAATCATACAACCGGCACACCAGTTTTAATCCCCACAATTTTTTTTTACTCTTTCAAAATAATATGAGCAAAAAAAAAAATATGGTTGTGTAAAACCAGTTTGTTAAAGAAACATAATACTGCTCCCGGCAGTTAGAATGCGTTTATTATAAACAAATGTGTGTAAAGGGATTGAGCAATGTACACAATTTCACATTGAAACGTGTATTTTGTTATTTGTTATATGAATTATATATTTGATTACCTTTTTTAATAATTTTAGATGGAAATAAATCCCATAAGATACAAATACCTTAGTAATTTTTAAAGATTTTAATTATGACCTCTTTAGACTCCAGTTTGAAATTTCTTTCCTCGCAGTTAGTACAAATTTTTCAAGTAAAATTCTACCAAAACTAACCCATCTTTTTTTTAAAAGAAACTTGTACTTAGTTGCCTTTTCCCCCTGTGCACACATGCACCGTGCTATGTACCAAAAATTAAGGAAATACGAGAAGGCAAGGAATTAATCAAATTGCAAATTTCATCAGCGTGGGGAAAAAACAAGCGCAGATGCGGAGAGCTTCCAGCGACAGCCAGCAAAAGTTGTTGACATCTTCTGAGCCAACACGTAGCGCCAGCAACAAGAACACACAAAAAGTAGTAAACACTTGACGAGAGCGGCGGCAGGCGGCAAGAACAACACGGACCAACAGCTCAGCAGCCACTACTGCTGCCAAAAGAGAAGAAAGGACCGGGGCAACAGCAAATGTTTGCTTAAAAATGATGCGAGTCGCCTCCACCCTCAGCCCAGGAGGAGAATTCGGAGGAGGGGCCTTAGGATGGTATGCCTTAGGATGGGAGGCAGATGCTTCTTCTGCTCCTGACAGATGCAAGACGCGTTGACAGTGACAGAGACAATGATGACGACGATGGTTATGTTGGGGATCATCATGGGGATGGGATGAGGTTGCCAGTGCGGCGTCGTGTGGAGGCCAACATTCGGCATAATCCCGCTGACAAAATGTCATTACACCATCTACATAGTACATAGTGAAGTTGCCTTTTGAAGTTTTCCGACTTTTCCGAGTTTTTCAAGTGTGGGGTGAGCGACTGGGCCGGAGTGCAAGCCCAGCGGGTTGCTTAAATAAATAAATACATTACGCCCTGACTTACTGGCACAGTTGTGCATTTCCATATTAAGTGAAAATAAGTTTTAAAGGAATATTTGTGCAAATTAGACTGGCAGTTAAATATCCTACGATGTTTTTTGATGTCACTTGATGAAATGTGATAACTAGCTTATTAGGTATAAGTCACAACTTAAAATCTCAGATGAAGGTTTTTATATAAAAAATATATTATTAAAACTCCCTTCAGAGAAATTTTTCCTAGTTAAAAAATTAAGGGAAATTATATTCAGAGAGATACAAATTTTTAATGTAGAGATAGTATTCTTTCAGTAATCAAGAAATTAAAGATTACTGAGATAAACCCCAATAACTTGAGTAACAAAATATTTCAAATACACCAGAATATAATTGTCCAGTATATTTAATGGATAAATAAAGCCTTTAAGGACAAACTCCACTCCTTTTTGACTTACCGTAAATACAAGTGTTCGAAGTAGTCCTTGTCCCGGAGTCTGTTACGTTTACAGTTATTCCTCAGCTCTCCGCCGGAATCGGAAGTCACGCGAGTGCCCGAGTCATTGACAAATGGCCAGGGAACTGGCGCTCTATTGTTTTTATTTTTTATTTCTCCACGTTTCCCGAGCTCTTTTCCGAGTTTTCACTGACTACTGACACTGCCTTCCACCGGCGGCCCCGCAAAATTGGCCTAGTTTGTCTTGTATTTTGGCGTTGTCTTTCGTGTGTTTTTCTTAGGCCTCTCTCCTAGGCTGCAGTTTTGAGTTACTTGGCACTTGTGTCTAATGCTTTTGTCTGCCTTTCTTGCTTTCTGCTTGCGTTTTTCAGCTTTTCTCTTGCGTTTTCCACACGGGCGACGCTCAGTCTTCGCTTGCACTTGAGAGGAGCCGTTATCTGGGTGGTGTGCCGGTTGTGTGTGAATGCGAGTGTGTGTGTGTTTGGTGTGTTTTGCAAGTGCGGTTGAATTAGCGAGCGAGACACGAACTTTTGACCCCGTTTCGACAATAACAACACGAGAGGAGCAGAGCAGAGGCTTCAGTACTCCGGCTTTTTGAACCCACTGCTGCTGGCCGGCTTTTCTTTTTGGCCTTTGCCACACTGAATGCGTTTATAGTTATGTTGCTGACTTAATTTTCGGCTTTCCTATGGGGCTCTCGCTGTTTATTGATTTAGCAGGGCGTTATCATAATAACCATAATTCTTTATCACCATTCAGCCTGTCATTTGCACGCACATAACCTCATTTGGCATTAAACTGAGAGGATTTACCGCAATGTTTTTAACACTCTTCACTGTCATAGCTCGAAACTTAAGTTTTGGATTTTCCGCACGATTTACGTAGCCAAGCGATCTGATAAAGGAACACCCGTAAACATGACGTTTTTGGCCAGAAGTGCCTCACGAACTGAACGAACGCCAGCAAACACGAGCTGTGCGAAAAGCCAGCATCTGAGCTTCTCCTAAAAACTTGACAGCTGTGATTTGCGGTACTTTCTCCCTCGCACTGTCTCTCTTTGGCGCCATCCCGAAAAGTACCTTTCTCCACGTGGCGTGCGAACAGCTGTTGCCGCAGATGTTCCACTGAGTTTGCGTACTCACAGCTCACTGGGAAAAGCTGGGAAATTCCCAAAGCTTTGTGTCGTTATGGCACTGGAAAGTGATGAAAACGGGAACAGTTCTAAGTAACCATAAAGGTTCTTCCACCAAAGCGCCGCCTACAAAACAAATTGAACCCAAAAGTTGGCGCGAAAGTCAACACTTCTCACACACACACACACGCATGGGGCGGCAAAAGGGCCATCTTTCCGCTTGGCCAACTTTTGGGGCCAACAAACTTTTCGCATAACAAAAAGCCCGACATTTTTTAACCCACATTTGGCTTCAATATACCTCCTGGATGGGGTTTACCCAATCTTGGGTAGCAGTATGCCATTTTTTGGCATTTTAAAAATAAATTAATTAATATATTTAGGATAATATAGTATGTTTTAAACTTTACTTTGTGTTTCAAATGTACTAGTATGTTTTAAACTTAACTTTATGTTTTAAATGCCTGAAATAATTTTGTCTGATTTAACCAGTAAAATCGTACAGAGGTTCCACGGCAATTGCTGCGTAATTAAACTCCTTTAATTTAGTTTTAAAAAGTATGCTACAATTTAATCCTTTCAATTAACAAAAAAATTGTATATCCCACAGATTATCTTTGTAGCGTGTAACGTTCGACTAAAGTGTTTGAATCGAGGAATCTGTACTTGCGGGGCACGCTATAGGGTCCGGCACTAACTCGTCGGCTTTGGGGGTGTTGTTCTTGCTTTATACA
>VNJS01009929.1:0-19261 GCA_008042575.1 Drosophila watanabei | reverse complement strand
ATATCTTAAATGCTTTATTAGTTTCTTCTGACCCTTTGATATCTTCATTGTCAAATGGGTATTCAATTTCTCCTGCAAAAACGATTGCTATGGATGAAGATGTTAAGAGCTTGCTTTTAATAGATCATCTCGATATGCCGGTCTCTGATTCAGAAGATTCTGAATAACATTTTATCTAAATTTAGCTAATTTCCTATGAATATGAATATGAATATGCTTGTTAAAGTTGTAAAAATAAAAATTTTGAACTGAAACACAAAGTGTTAATTTAAAAAAAAAAATGTTTTACTTTAATTAAAATTTTTTTTATTCTCTTTTAGGTAATTTTGATGTATGGAATATGTTAAAAAATATTATAAAATTAAAAACAAAATGTTAATTTAAAAAAATGTTTTAAAAAAAAAAAAAAAATTTTTTATCTTAAAAAATTGTATAATTTTTTCCTGAGTAGTGAAAAAAATCCGATTGAAGATATCTATTTTGGTTTAGAAGTTATTAATTAAATGCCGCTAGCGAGGCCCAATCGCCCACTGTGCCACAGCCAGAATGAGCGAGCCAGGATGCCAGGTCTGCAAGGAGTCGAAGGCGCCGAACCACCGGTTGATGGTCGGGATTGGTGAGCGGGTACAGACGGAGCGGCCATTCCAGAAGCTGTACGTCGACTTCCTTGGGAAGTATCTGAGGTCGAAGAAGGGGCNAAATTTTTTTTTTTTTTTTTAATTTTTTTTTTTTTATCTTAAAAAATTGTATAATTTTTTCCTGAGTAGTGAAAAAAAATCCGATTGAAGATATCTATTTTGGTTTAGAAGTTATTAATTAAATGCCGCTAGCGAGGCCCAATCGCCCACTGTGTGCCGGTCCCCCACGGATATTCAACCAGCCGGCTCTACCCCTGCCACGGAGGCTCCGCCAGCCGACGCAGACAATTAAATCAAAACATTGAAATATAGTGAAAAACGAGATACGACAAGTTAAAAATTAAGTAATACCAGTTAATCCATTGGACAACTCATCAAAAACAAGAGCTGTGAAAATGTAAAAACTTTAATAAATGTAAAACTTAAATAAAAAACCAATATAAACTCCAAAGTAAATAAAGGAACGAAAACCATGCAAACTAGTGTAAAACATTTGTTTAAAATATTTCTTAAAATTAACTGCAAGAAGAGTTAAAACAATGTCTAAAAATCATTTCTATTAAAAAATTATGAAATAAATTAAGTGCAGAAAGATCAGAGAAGTAAATAAAGTTAAAAGAGGCATGTAAAACGTGTAAAAACAATGACAGTAAAATCGCACACTGAAAGAAAAAGTTTAGTTTCAAAAACAAAAACACTTTCATCTAAAAAAAAAATGTATAAAGGTAAATTATTCAATTATTAATAGGTAGTTAAATTAACATACTTACACTACAAATGTTTCCCAAACAAAGAAAATAAAATTAGCCTGAAACTGAGATAAGTTAAAATAAGTAAATATATAATAATAATTTTATTTAAGTAATCGAAAAATTTGATAAATTTAAATACAAACAAGAAAGGAAGCTAACTTCGGCACCCCGAAGTTTGTATACCCTTGCAGATTCCAATTTTATCAATTATAATCTATCCCAATATAATATAATATGCGTTACTTTCAAATTTATACAATTTTTACAGTTTTACATTTCTTTACATTTTGTACTTTTTGCATGTAAAGTGAAATGTAATTTTTCTCCACATTTACCGATTGTTTGTAGGGAAGCTATATAATATAGTCGTTCGATTCTTATGAAGCTTACAACAAAATTCTGAAAAAATATGAAATACTTGTATCTCAAAATAGAAGAAATTATGTTGAAAATTGACAAAGTTACAATTTTTTTTCCTAAAAATTTCCCGACCGTTCCTATGGCAGCTATATGATATAGTAGTCCGATTTTTAAAAAATTAAATGCAAAAATTTAAAATAATATATATAGCTCATAGCCGAGAGTTGATCAAGATATGTTAAAAACAGCGGGGCTATAATTTTTATTCTTAAAATTTACGAATCTTTTGTATGGCAGTTATGTAATATAGTTTACCGATCCGGCTCGTTCCGACATATATACGTTGAGAGTATATAGAAGACTATCTACAAAGTTTTATTTAGATAGCTTTAAAACTGAGAGACTAGTTTGCGTAAAAACGGACAGACGGACATGGCTAGATCGACTCGGCTGTTGATGCTGATCAAGAATATATATACTTTATAGGGTCGGAGATGACTCCTTCACTGCGTTGCAAACTTCTGACTGAAATTATAATACCCTGCAAGGGTATAAAAATTAGAGTGAGCTGTAAGTCAGTTTGTTTTCAGCAGCAGTTGAATTCAGTTGATCTCTGTAGTGTTTTGCGATTTTACAGATTTTTTATTGTTTTGAGGTAAAATATTTGTGCTGAATTGTTACGAATGTACATGTACATATGTATAACTTGTTAAAAATATTAATTTTAAAGATTAATCCGATTTTTTTTGCACTTTTTACATAATATTTAGCTATTTCTGACACTTTTTCCCCCAAATCTAGCAATTTTGCTTCAGAAAACCTGGCAGCTTTAAACAACTGTCCAGTGAAATTTTATTGGAAATAGCTCAAAGAGAAGAAGGTAGTAAGGAATTTAAGCAAACATTAGAAGAGGAAGAACAAAGTAGGGAAACGGTAGAAGACTAATATGAATTTATTGAGGAAAGTATGAGCAATTTAGAACAGTTGAGACGAACGTTAGAAAGGTAAGAAGAATTGGGGAAATATTAGAAGTCGACGGAGATATTGTTAGGAAAAATATAACAAATTTAGAACAGCTTAAACAAAAAGCAGAAAAAAGTCAGATACAATTTCAATTTACAAAAAAAAAAAACCTATTAAAGGGCAGAATGAATAATGATCTTCAAATACAGAGAAAGTGATACTGTCATGGTAAAGAATTTTGATAGTGCCGCTGGAACACCGAAAAACAAAGAACCGTACGTTATTAGGAAAATATTGAGAAATTTGTGATTTTTGCAAAAATACATTGACGGTTTCAATTATCTCGGAATCCAAGGGGCTTGCAGCGCTAATAATATACGGCATTATATGAAAGATGAAAGTAAACCTAAGAGAATAAAGTGTAATGTTATAAACGGAAAAAATGTAATTCAAAACCTTAATAATTGTTTAAAAATTATGTATTGTTAACTACTTAGAAGACCAAAATGTTTTGTAATTCGAAGATAGTGGGCGATCTCAATATAGGCAATATAGATTTAAGCTAAGCTGAACACGCTTAAGGAGATATGTATGCCTCTTTCGAGAGAGAAGATCGCTCTCTTTCTCAAGAGGGATCCTTTGACTTTAAAGTAAAATTCTTTATTGGCCTCCCATATATCCTATTTTGAATTTATTTCGATATTTTACAACAAATACAATGTTAAATAAGAAATGTATGGGAAAAACTTTAAAACATTAAAAACAAGATATCTTAGAGTCAAACAAAGATTTTTCCAAATATTAAAAGCTTAATATAGAAGTCGTAAATAGTACTTCAAAAACGTGTTGGCGGTATAACACCGCAAATCTACCCAACGACATTTTTGACACTTTTAAGTCAAAATATATCAAAAAGCTTATGTATTGGACCAATTTTGGGGCCAGAACTTAAGATAAGCGCATCGAAAAACTTCGAAAAGTATATTCCTGTTCTTGGTTTTGAGATTTTTTTTATTTGCTTTACCTGTGTTGTAAGACTTACATGCTGTGAGTGTTTAATACTGTTCACACATGAACGCAAATTATTTGTATATATATATATATATAACAATATAGCCGCCTGAAAATGTAAGGTGAGCTCCGCGGGGAAAGTGCCGCGTTTGCAGTTCCCTCAGGGAAATACTTGGCCACTGCGTTGGTCTTTTTATATATAAGAAATTCATTGTTAACTTTAAGTAGGGAGTAAAATAAATAAAATCAGTTTGAAATTATAACTCAGCAAATGTAGACGTGTTTTTATTTAGCACTGTTTTTACATTTTGGTCCTTTGAGACACTCTGTAACTTTCATAGTTCAGAGTTTGTTAAACCAGCACCTTGAAATACTAAGGCTGCTAAAATAATTTACTCTTGTCTCCCCCTCGATGCTAGGGAACAGAGTATAAATTGAAAGCAAACGGTTAAAAAAGAGTCCTTATTGTTTTGAAACAAAATTTTCCAACGTAATATTGGTTGGTAAAATAAACAAATAAAGCACCTTAATTAGTCTTAAAATAAAGCTAAAGGTTGCTAGTTACAAATTCACTAGATTGGTAAGGCGTGCTTAGGCCATAGACATCAGCAGTGAAAAATTGTGGCAAAAATAATTAAAAAAAAAAAAATATAACTTAAAATATAACTTAAAATATATGTGCAAAAAACTTAAAAATATAAAAAGTGCATTGACAATAAATTTAATAAATTAATCGATTTAAAAAGAAAAATCGAATTATTGCGTAGCACTCAAAAATTATATATTGAGTCACGCGATTACACCGACATCAGCAGCAGCAACAACACCTGCAGCGACGACAGCGACTGCAGATACTACAGCGGCAGCGACGACATCGGCAGCGGCGAACACCCAGCAGCGAAGACAATACAGCGGAAAGCAGATAAGGAATACTTTTGATATATTATATTAATAATCTTAGAAAATAAAAAATAGTAATAATAAAATAATTTTTTAATATTATTAAGTAAAAATGTCCGAACAAATTTTAAACCTTCTGAAAAGGCAGGCGGAGTTAAATAAGGTATGTGGGGAGATGGTTAATAGCCATGGAAATAGGAGGGTTACAGAAAAGGATGTTCAATTTTTAAATGAATGAGAGAGAGAGTTTTTAGCAAACCACAATATGTTGGTAAAGCTAGGCCCCATAGATCAGGAATATTTTACGAAGAAAAGGTATGAGAGGATAATTAATTCATTAAAGGAGCTTTGAGCCGAGTACGAACAAAATAGGTCAACAAAAGAAGCTCAATGCCAGTCAATTTTTGAACGAAAGGTTAGACAATTGAGAGCATATTTAGAGGAAACCTACATAGATATTCAAAATGAAAAAGGGGAGACCTTAAGAATTAGGAAAAATAAAATGAATTTCCTATGGCAAAACATTTCCGAGCTAAAAACAAAAATAAGAGCATGTAGCCTAGATGTCGATTTGACCCTTAGCGAGTTGGAATTCGATATTCAAAATATTTCATCTGAGATAGACGAACAGATAAAACAGAAAGGCGTAAAGTTGGGGGGTATGTGTAAAATTCCAGATTTACCGACCCTACCAAAAATCGAGGTACCCACATTTGGCGGCGATGCCAAAGAGTGGGACCTTTTTCATGAATTATTCATGGAATTAATTCATTCTACGGAGAGTCTTAGTACCTCCTTAAAGTTTAATTATTTAAAATCGGCTTTAAAAGGGGAAGCTCGAAATGTGGTCGCCCATCTTTTAATGGGTATCGCCGAAATTTACGAGGACGCTTGGGACCTTCTAACTAAGCGGTATGAAAATAAGCGTAAAATATTTTCGGAACAATTAAGTCGCCTCATGCAGTTATCAATTTTAAATATTGATTCTGTAAGGGAAATAAAATCCTTCATCGACACCATTAATGAAGCGATACACATTTTAAAACTGAAGGCCAATCTGTCCGATGAAGTTGATGTGTTATTTGCTCACATGGCACTCAGAAAATGTAATACACAGACTCTTCAATTATATGAGAGTCATATTAAGAAGACTAAAAACATCCAGAATTTATCGGATGTTATGGATTTGTTGGAGCAGCGACTGAGTTCGACTAGCTCTATTCAGGAAGAAAAACCTGTAAACAAAAATACACATATATCCAAAAATATTTATTCTTCTGAAAATGGTAATTTCTCAAATAAAAATAATTATTCAGATGAAATGTGCCCAGTCTGTAATATGATGGGACACACAGTAACTCAATGTTATAAATTTAAAGGATGGACGCCTAAAGAGCGATTTGAGTTCGTGTAAAGTGTGCAACCATGCACAAATGCCTAAAATATTTGAATGGCAAGAAATATGAATGCGAATATTTTTGTTCGCATTGTAGCAAAGGACATAATACAATGTTACATTTTCCAACAAGAGAATATGTTAACACTTTTGTGACGTCCAAACAAACATTACTTCCAACAGGAGTAATAAAAGTAAAAACAGCCAATGGCGAATTAAAAAATTTTAGAGCGCTGATTGATAGTGGTTCTCAAAGCACAATCATTTCAGAAAAGGCAGCACAAATTTTGAAACTGCCAAAAATTAAATCTAGAACGGAAATAAGTGGGATAGCATTTCCAGATAAATGTGTATCAAAACACAAGATAAAACTTAAAATAGAGGCTACTAACTCGAAGAAGTCTTTTTCAAGCGAGGCCATAATAATGCCTAAATTGATGAATGCTCTGCCTATTTCGGATATTGATATTGTTAAATCAAAGTGGCAAAATTATGCATTAGCGGACCCGAACTTTGACAAGAAGAAAGAAGAAGAAGAAAGAAATATAATAAACATATGTTATAATATGTTGAGAATATACCATAAGAAATATATGAGATTATCATATGAAAAAACAAATATTAAATATGGCAAATACATATAGAAAGTAGATATAATTCTTGGAGCAGATGTATATGCCCATATTATCAAAAATGGGATCACTAAAATTAATGGCCTACTAGGTCAAAATACTAGTTTTGGGTAGATTGTTTCTGGATCCATTAGGTCTAAGGTTAAAAATTCAATAATTGCCACTTCTATAGTTTTAAGATATTAGAATTTTGCATGTATTCAGTTATTCTTATTATTTTTTCTGCTAGTAATATTATCAGACAAGCAAAATTGTTTAATTAAAATTTTTGAGTATTTCGGGTAAAATATTTAAATAGATTGGCCGTAAAATATAGATTCGTTTTAGGTCGATGAAATTGAAAATAATAAGTTGATTATCAGCTTACATACATATATACCGAAAATAACCATTTAAGGCCATTTAGGCCAAATCCACAAATCATAGTTTAGAAATAGCTAGACTGTCAGAAGAGTTAAGGCGGTTACACGAAAGCCATGTTGAATTAAAAGATTTAAATGTCCATTAAATATCTGGCGTTACCTCCTTAATTATATGCATTATTATTATTTTAATCTTGATTATATATGCTCAACGTAAGTGTAGTATAAGCCGACGATTACAAGCCATAACCTTTGAAGGCCATTTACCAAATGTTTAACAGTAAAATTAAATGAAGAAATAGTGTAATTTGTATTGTATGCCTTTTACCAAATTTTGAAACCCAATTATTAACTTTGTGGCCCTTGGCAGAATGTTCACACATGAACACAAATTAATTGTCAATAAATTAATATATATATATATATATAACAATATAGCCGCCTGAAAATGTAAGGTGCGGGCAAAGTGCCGCGTTTGCAGTTCCCTCAGGGAAATATATGGCCACTGCGTTGGTCTTTTTATATATAAGAAATTCATTGTTAACTTTAAGTAGGGAGTAAAAAAAATAAAATCAGTTTGAAATTATAACTCAGCAAATGTAGACGTGTTTTTATTTAGCACTGTTTTTACAAATACTGTTCTTTTATTTTTAGAGCTTCGAAGCAATTTTTAGTAAAAGCTCTTTAACTTTTGAAATATAGCTGAAGGTTGATATAACACCATATAAATGTGTGCACGTACTCGTGACAAGTGAAAAAAAGAAAGTTAAAGGAAAAAAATAACTTAAAATCAGTTCGGAATATTTACTCATGTTTTTTTATGTTATAATTTACTTATTATTAAAGATTATATAAGAGCTTTTCTCAGCCTGGTTGTCAGTCAACTCTAGGAATGCAGCTCCATCATTAAATTAAATCGGATTGTTAACGGTCCAAAGGCAACTAATTGGAAGAATATGCAAACCTTATTCTTTAACCTATACTTTTTAGAACATCGAGGGTGGTAAGATATATACAAAAAAACAAGTATAGTACAAGGCGCAGACTCAAACTACTGTCTACAATACGTTGTATAAACAGGCGAGAGCCCAATTGTGGCATCGCAGTTGAAAACGGAAGCTACACGAAGGAAGTAATACCCAAACACCCAATTTCGAACAATGATGGCTGGATATGCAGTTGTGTGAGACGACCAAAAATACTTTATTTGTTTTGACTGTACCCTGGATCTCCTCTCTTATTTGCAGCACATTTGCTTACCTTTTCGCTAGGCTACTTATAATGTGCGGTGTTTTAGGTTCTAAGTTGGTGGAGCTCGAACCTATTAACAGCGGACCAACTGTGGCGCCGTTAGGTTGCCATCGTCGCCTCTATACGTACAAAGTGACTCAAACCGATATTCGAGGGAATGAATGCTGGGACTATGTCAGCGTTTGGTCATGCTGGGGACGATGTGACTCTAGCGAAATTTCCGATTGGAAATTCCCATACAAGCGCTCATTCCATCCGGTCTGTGTTCATGCTAAGCGGCAGCCGGCTGTGGCTATCCTCAAGAATTGTGATTCCGAGGCAGACGAGAATATCAGCAAGTACCACTACATGGAGGCAGTTAACTGCCATTGTCAGACGTGTTCTACACAAGACACCAGCTGTGAGGCACCGGCTAATACCATGATGGATGTTAGTAGCAAGCCTATTATCTTAGGAGCGGACACAGAGGACTTGGACTATTAGATGGATGTACGATTTGATGGGTACCTTGTGTAGCGCTTTTTGCTGGCGTTCTCGGTTATAATATATATTTTTTATTAAATATCTAGGGGCTTAAGAGCAGTAATGAACAAAGGCGACCAATATAAAGCAGTAGATACTAATATCTTATTCGTTTTAATCCGACTTTAATAAAGAAGTCGTACACTGAAACATTTTTGGGGGAACATGAAGTATTTTTCGGAATTGAGCTTGCCACTAAATCAACTATGTTCTTTTAAACCCTTGCAGGGTATTATTGCAGTCAGTAGTTTGCAACGTAGTGAAGGATACATCTCCGACTATATAAATTTTATATAATCTAGATCAGCATCAACAGGCGAGTCGATCTAGCTATGTCCATCTGTCCGTCAGTTTCTACGCAAACTAGTCCCTTAGTTTTGAAGCCATCTGAATGAAACTTTGCAGATAGTCTTCTATATATATATCATATATATCATACAAACGATCTGTAAATTTTTTAGAAAATAAAAATAAAACTTCAGTGTTCTTTAACAGTCAGGAAATTAAAAAAAAAAATTAAAGGTTTGTCAGTTTTCAACATATTTTCTTCTACTTTTAAATACAAACATTTTATAATATTTCAAAATTTTGTTTTAAATTTCATTAAAATCAGACGTCTATATCATATAGCTTTCATACAAACGATCGGTAAATGTGGAGGTAAATTACATTTTACTTTACATGTAAATATGTAAAACTGTAAAAATTAAAATGAATTGACAGTAATTCATTCTATAATATATAGGGTTAGATTATAATTAATGCAATTAAAATCTGCAAGGGTGTACAAGCTTCGTCGTGCCGAAGTAAGCTTCCTTTCTTGTTTTTAGTTAAATACAACGTTCCTTTCAGGGACACTCTTTAAGAAAATCGTTTTCAGTGTTTCCCGCGTTTTTCTCATTGGGCTTGTTTAAGTACTTTTAGAATGGCCCACTCAGTGCTTGCACTATCTATCGATGACCACACAGCGGGCCCAGCAGTATTGTTTGGACTTGACATAGGTACCTTTGTTACTTCCAGCGCTGAGTTTTCACAAATTTTCCTTGCAGCCTCTTGACATCACGTCTATACTGTGCAACAATCCTTTTCTATAATCTATCTTTGTAGTACTATAAATACATATTTAAAGCAAAAATTACTTTACAGCAAAGTTGAGGAGTTATTCCTGTTAACAATACAACACTCGTATACATTTAATGTTTTACAAATATAAGTAAAATATAAGTTAAAATTAATTTTAATTTTTTAATATTGTAAGATTTTATGGCTTCAGTTCATATCCATTTATGGGTTGAAATAAGATTAACAAAATCTTGAATTTAAAATGCAAAGAAAACATGAATAAAGAACAAAAACCTTAAAAGAAGATTAAAAAATGCTTGCGCTCCTTTCACAACCAAATGATCACGTTTTTATGACCGAAATTCGTATATATTTTTTTGTCAGCGTATGCTGACAACTTTTTTCATTAATTTTTCAATACAACCCATACGTTTTATGCCCTAGCATACACACACATGCATACATGTATACCCTTCATTACAACGGCTGCTTCAAAACTGTTCAAAAAAACAAAAACAAATAGTATGGACTCCGTTTAGCGATGTTCGAAACGAAGTAAGCAAAAAAAATTCTACCTCCGATCGGCTACTGTCGATGTCTTGCGAAGTTTGGAAAGGTTTCGAAAGAGCGGTTCGCACATTAGACTGAGACGGCGATAGAGGGAAGGAAGGGAAGAAGCGTATCGGAAACCGAGTGTATAGCATCGAAATGAAAATACTCTTTCTAAATTAGGGTAGAATATTTATAAATATTTAAGACTATATTAAATTAATTTGTAATCTTTTAATAGTATGGTATAATTGAAAGTATTGAAAATTTGCTTTAGGCAAAGCCAAAATGTTCATATTTAATTTCTGCCTTATGTTATTTAAATTACAAGGAATTTTTTGTCGTGTATACCCTGGATTGGTCGGTTTGGTCTCGCTTATCCTAATTCTCTTTTTACTTGGAGTTGACTGCTGCTGCATTCAGAAGTGTTTTGTGTATTAGATAAAGTTCCGTACGAGTTAAATATTATAATAAGGAAAGTAAAAGTTATTTGTAATTAATAAGTTTATTTTCAGAATTGATGGTAAACATTGATGCGGCTTCACCACAACTATTTGCATAAGAAACTTAAAAAGATTTCCAGAGTCTTTTTCCCTTTAAATTGATTTGTACACACATTTTTGCGAAAATTTGGCAGAAAATGAGGCAGGAGATCAAACATAAAAATTTAATTTTCAATACTTGCCAATATACAATTCGATTAAAAAAGTACAAATTAATTGTATAAAATTTTAAATATTTAAAAATGTTCCAACTTATTTAAAAAAAAGGTTTTTCATGTCGATGCGGTTCACTTGTTTTCCGATATACATTTCTTTCCCTTCCTTTCCTCCATCTCCATCTGATATCCCAAATAAACTTCGCAGGAACGATGTCGAAAGACTACTGTCGACCAACCAGCACGCCTACACAAAGGTGAAATCGGTGGAAACGGCGCTACACTTTATTATTAGTATTACACTTTATTATTAGATAACAGCTTATGTGGATGACATAAGTATAATTATCACGGAAGACTGTCCAGCGACTGTCAGTTCGATAATGGAATCAACGCTCAGGAAGATATGTGAGTGGGCGGACAAGGTAGGACTCAGTATTAACGCGAACAAGACGGACTTTATTCTCCTCACCAAGAGATGCAAGGTACCGCTATGTTTTCCCCCCAAAATACAACCAGGCTGACCCCGAAAACACAAGTCAAATAACTGCACATTGCACTAGACAGCAAGCTGGTATGGAAGCCCAATATTCAAGAACAAGAACAATAAGACGCTTAGCAGCACATGGAACTTTTCGTCCGGCCTAATGCACTGAGTCTACATATCGGTGCTGCATCCGACACTGCTATAGTGTAGTGCCAAGCCATGGAAAAGAATACTTACAAGAAGCTTATGGAAAGAGCCCAGCGGCAGGCACTGCCCTGCAATATTAAATATGTCGTCGCAAGGTTTCGGCACAGCGCAATAGGTCAAGACATGAGCAGTATATTTGACTACATGACAGCCAAAACGTACCCGGATATAAAAACAACAATATTCATGGGGCCTAATGGCGTTAAAACTGCTCAGGACCGAGGTCAGCACCTCGATATTTACACCGACGGCTCTAAGATGGAAAAAAGAGTAGTAGGAGTCCTGATACTGGCAAGATGCAGATACTGGCAAAAAGAAGAAGCTCCAGGTATTCTGAGCACGACAAAGTCAGTGAGAATCCACTGGGTTTCCAGCCACCAGGGCATCGATAGTAACGAGACCGCGGACGAATTAGCTAAGGAAGGCGTCGGGATGGAACGGGGCGGGCCGACGCAGAAGCAAAAAGCAGATGGAGGAGAAATTCCACAACATGCAAAATATCCATAATCATGAGCAAAGAGCGCAACGAAAAACTCAGTCATTACGAGCCGCATCTTCCACGGAAAAACTTCAAACTGTCAGTAGGAATTCTTACTAATCACTGCCTTGGAGCATCTCTGGCTACTGCTAGGTCGGCTTGCATCAGCACTACTTCGCCCGAAATCGTTCAAAAAATGCTCAAGCTCGAATGGAATATTCTCTATACGTAACCTCGACACCCCGCATGTTGGACTTTGTTTTGCCCGCCTCAACCTACACCGGCGCCTAATAAAGCAGTTGGGAGGTGACCATGCATAGGCCCTATGGTGTTCGCCAGCAAACGGGAGAGTGCTGCTGCAGTTCTACTGGCCTTCTTTTGGGTGTACTGTAAAAGAAAGTCCATGTATCGAGGAGAACACCAAGGTACTTTATAATCCTCTGAGACTTTATCACAGCTCTGCCGACTCTCTCTCTTATTGGCAGCTAGCTCCGGAACAGCGCTCGAGAGCCGGCCGTTTGATGAGAAAATGGACGCAGAGAAAGCCAACAGATGTCAAAGAGATCCCAAAAATGGATGAGAAGTGTCCGGATCTTCTGTTTCGCTCCTATTAGCGTTTTGCTTTTTATTCTTTTAATGTTGAAGATTTCGAGTCTTCTGGAATGTATGGTGCGACCTATTGGCACTTGAGAAAAAATCTTCTTTAAACATTCTACATTTAGATGTTCGAGTCTATACTCGTTGCATTCGCGTAATTCGTTTTCGATTGCAAAGCTGACTATCTCGTTGTCAACAGACATAGGGTCAGACTGTGAATCATTTCTGCCCTTTGTGTCAATTTTTGGAGTAAGGCACTTTGTAGGTGCGGTCTTCTTTTTCTTTTGTTTTTGGACGATTTGTTTAAATTTGCGCCAAAAGAGCGCTTGTTTTCAAGAGGTAGTGTGATCCCGCTTGCAGCCTCAAAAAATCCCGCATGATCTCTTTGCCTCTCTCTTCGAACTGTTAAAGAGATTTTGAATCAGCTGCACCAAGCTTTTTCTAAGTCTTTTGTAATTAGGGCCAATTTCCCTACGATTTAATAAACTTACTTTGACGCATGACGTGTAATACCCTAAAAAGTTCTACGAGTTTTTACTTCGAGTGCAACTCCAAGTCAAAGCCGCTCCCTTTAAACAATCGTCCTTTGAGCCATATACTTCAAGCCTCAGTAGCTTCGGTGGCTTTCACACCGTACAAGATCATTAGGTTAGATAGGTTTCAAACTTCAATTCATCTAACTTTACATTTTTTACACTTTCATATTTTAAATTCAGTCTACTTTAATGATAGATTAAATATATAAATTATATTTTTTAATTATTTATATACACACATATTTACTTTAAATGTGATAGAAATTATTTGAATATACCGGCACAAGTATTTAAATAATTTATCGTAAAATTAAATAAATATCCAAAAACATAAAACTTAGAGATACTACAATTCCAGTCCATAGCATCATAGGAGAAAAAAATTGAAAATTGGTCCACTTTGAGGTAGCATTACTTAAAATGTAGATTACCAATCGTCATGTTTTTTCTTTAAATGGTAGATACATTCATTACCTGTAAACTTAGCTGAAAAAAACGGCAGTTGGGTTTGGGCTTGCACATTTAAATCGCTACCTGCCAGGTGTACAAATTATTTAATTGTCTGCGTCGGCTGGCGGAGCCTCCGTGGCAGGGGTAGAGCCGGCTGGTTGAATATCCGTGGGGGACCGGCAGTAGGATTGCTGCCGCTGGTTGGGTATAGGTGACCACCAAGGTTGGCAGCCACTGGAGAGTCGGGTGGTCGCTTCGACTCCTTACTTCTTCCGAAGATATGGTGGGAGATACTTATCTCCGTTGTTACGGCCCTTAAGGCACGATAACCCAATTTAATAATCAATATAAAGATAACGGCTAAGGCCGGAGTTTAATTAGTGAGCTAGTGCTCTTTATTTCAAATCCAAATTAAAACTAAACTTAAGACTGAACAAAAGCTCATGCACAGCCGGATGCCCGTGGCACAGACCGCTGACCTTGCACATTTTGCAGAAGTCATACGATCACTGTCAGCCAATGAAAAGGAATGGCACAATGTGCCGGCTCAGCTCTATGGCCAATAAGGTGGACCCAATTTAGGGTGGACCATGCATGAGGGACAAGTATAATAGTAATAATAATAATAATGATAATAATAATAAAAAGTGATTAATACTAGAGAATTACAAACATGATAAATGATTAATGTAAATAAAGGCATAAGGATTGGCCTGCTCAGCCTAGGCTGGGAGTTGGTTGTTAACTACTCCCCCCTTAAATTAGACGCCGTCCTCGGCGGCAGCCAGTTCGTCGATGGACTTTTGTAAATGGGCTGCCTCTCGTTTGCTCCCGCAGTGTTGTTGGAGCAGGACCAAGCCGCATAACGTGAGGCTGACGGCAACTCCTACGGCGAACCAAATCCTCGGGGAACCTCCATCCGACACGTCATTCCGGAGCTCCTGCATTAAACGCAGGTTATGCTCATTCATCCGCTGTAGCAACGGCAGACTCAGTATGTGATCGTGTCCTGTGATGTTGATTAAGGGGGAGGCTGCAATACCCGGGCTCATATTCACTGCGTGGTTGAGGTTCAAATATACGGAGTCGTTGATCACCGCCTTTTCCTCAAAGGTGATGAGATGGGTCCCCACTATGGTTGTTAATGGACCGTCATCGATGGAAATCCTCGTCAGTTTCTCATTAACGATAATTATTCCGTCGTCCACAATTGTAAGGGGTTCCAAACCTTTCCATCGATCATTGACACTTTACGTATGCTAGAGCTTTCGCTGTCAGCTATGAACAAATAGTCCTTTGCCATTGCCAGACCAGATGGCTGTGCGAAAGCTGCATTTTGAGGGTAGGAGTTATTACGATTTTCTTCCAAACCGTTTCCAATCAACGCTACACAACAAAGGGGCTCGAATTTACGGAACTTCCACCAAATAATACCTTCGGGAAAATAGCCCCAAATTTGATGGGTGCCGGCCATCGAAATAAGCACAATAGGCTTTTCGGGCACTTTACGTTCGTCAAGATGAAACGACATATCCATATCTCTTGTTCGAAATATAGCCACATCCCAAGGAGATGATATAGGTTGCAGGTTGCCCATGCGCCCTCCAATACGTTCGCTTCCCTGAATACCTGTCCCAGCCAGAGTATCCACCTGCTTATTTGTTAAACTGATTTTTCGAAGATAGTGATTTTTGGTGTCGGCAACTATTAGAACATATTCGTCTATGAAAGCCACACCCTGTGGGCTATTAAAACGTGCTTCTATTAAATTTCCATCAACAAAACCAGCTTGGTAGCCTCCAATCTTGTGTTCTACCACCCCGTTCTTTGCCACAATAAGGATGCGATTATTACCAGAATCTGCAATCGCATATTTGTCGCCACATGGACTTCGCGCAATTTTAGCCGGAAAATGTAAATTAGATGCCGGGTATAAGTTACTTGATGATAACTGCAAAGGTAAGTTGCCGTAGTTGATTTTTCCAAGTCTTTGAAAAAATAACAGAGCCATTTTGATGAATTCTTGAAGAAATTTTCCGTGTCCCTCACCCATCAGTAATAACAAAGGCCGACCAGTCGGGCTCAAAACCATCAGAGATGGCCAACAGCGTATTCCTAGGAGGCGCCACATGGCTGACCTGGAATCATTAACAATGGGATGTGTGATTCCATATCGATGCACAGCTGACTGAATGTTAACAGAGTCCCGTTCATTATCAAATTTTGGACTATGCACTCCGACGACTACAAGCCCACTTTCAACTGGAAATTGTTCTTCCAGACTGTGGAGTTCGGGTAGTATGTGTATACAATTAATACAGCAATATGTGAAAAAATCGAGAACAACTATTTTCCCTCGCAGTCCGACTAACGACAAAGGTCGATTAACATTAAACCAATCCAAATCTAAAAATAAAACAATTACAAATTTATTTCATGACAGTCACGTACATATATATTGAAGTGGAATGCATACCCGGTTCAAACTCAAAGTTAAAAGACTTCAGAATTTTAATTGAATTGTCGCTCTCCCATCGTTCAAAAAATTCCGTAAGCACCTTAGCCCTCTCCATCTTTCCATTGCTTTTTTGATATGCTTGTTGAAGTTCATCTGTTATAAAAGTAAGTATATCCATAAAAGGAAGATCGGCAGAAAATTCCATTTCAGAAAAATCAGAAGGCGGTAGTGATGCTGAAAACAACGATGAATCGAACGTCGATGTTTTTAGCGATGTTTTCCTAGGCTTTTCGATGTTTTTGTTTATATCGATGTAAGCCGATGCGTCGATGTATGACGAAACATCGGTCTCTAGTTTCCCATCATTACGAATATTGAATAATTGAATGACTGCTATAAAACCATTATTATTTATTAAACTTTTGTGCCTATTTATAAAAAATTGTTATACATTTTTTTAAGTTTTTTTGTCTATTAATAATCTTTAAAATTTTGAAAGACTGCTATGAATTAGAGCTGCAAACAATTGATTATATTATCGAATAATAAGTTTTCAATTTGCGATACATCGATTAAAATTCTCAGAATCGACTTAATCGAAAAAGTTTCAACACTTTACGGAAAGCGACATGGAAATAATAAACACAAATCTTTACATGTAATTATTATTCTTAAATATATATTATAAATTTAAATCCAAATGTATATTGAAGTATTGCATAATTGCAAATACAAAAAATATATATAAAATATATTATATTATATAACATATAAATATATATAATAATATATTTATATATATGTTTATATTTATTTAAAAAGTTTTTAAAATTTGAAGAACAATAATAATAAAAATCTTCGATGAATTCGCACAAATCGATTCACTGAAATTCGATTTATTTCCAGCTCTACAATGAATGCATTCTTAAAGATGTTTTTAATTGTTTTTTGTTAACATATCTAAAATATAAAACAAAATATAATTACTACGAATGCTTTTTTGAAGTTTTTACTCATATATGCTTCATTTTTTATACCTATAAGTGATTGTCTGTTTTAAAAGCATCGACGGACATTGACATCAAAGATTTCCGTCGAGCTTGCACCACTAGAAGGCGGACAAAAAGGCGGAAGCAAAACTTGCTTTCTTAAATGGGCATACGGCGTAATCGATAATGTATGCTTTTTTTGCGATAATTTGTGGTGTACAGAGACTATCGATGACATTGACATATTTTGAAGACCTGTTTTCTTGGCTGCGTTCACATTCGCGATTGATTGTTATTGAACAATTAAATTGTGAACATTTCTATGTTTAATATAGAGCTAATTGTCAACAAAGTATGAGTTGCCGTAGCGTCACATTAAAATAATAGATGTTTGTAGTGCCACTTTGACGACTCTTTTTCCATATTGAAGAAATAATATGAGGGTTTCACTTAAGCCTAAAACCTGTCATGGGGCACGTAAGGTTTTCGTTATTATTATTAGGCTTTGAAAAGTGCCAAAAAGGGCACTTTTTCATACTTTAACCGTGATTTTTTCAAATTGGGAACGTGATGGAAAATTTGGTTTTCGATTCAGCAATGTACAGACCAAGATCTTTCAAAACCTCGTTGCATTCTGGCGGTGACGCAGGCGAAACAAATATCGCCTGGAATGGGCACCGAGAAGGGTTGGCAGGGCCGCAGGGGAATGAATACCCGAGAAGTGAGGTTGGCAGGTCCAGGAGGAGGGGAATGTGGATTCTATGTCGAGCGTCCCTACCATCCACACCCAAGAAAAGGGGAAGTGTGGATGGTATGGAGATCGCCAGAGAGGTGCATTCATACACACCAAGGCAAGGGAGAACACCGGCCTTGAATGCGGTTCTCGACCTTAAGGGAGAGAATGGGAAGAAAAAATTTAATTTGAAACATGTAAAATATGTCTAAATATGGAATTGTATTGAAAAAATGAGTTGCTAAGCGTTTCTTAATGGGGGGGATAAGATGAGTCGGTGACCAGGAGAAAGCCAATCAAAACCCTGTCAGGGAGATCCGACTTTATGCCGAGAGCGTCACTGTCTCTGGTGGGGTGGGTGCTTCAGGGGCAGATTCCAGCCACGCCCCAATGATCCGATCTGGAGTCGATCCTGATGTTTTGTTTGTGTTTGGTTTGTTTTTATATGAATTTGCTGTGCAGTTTCTTTTAAATGTTGTTTTTTTTTCGATCAGCTGGATTTTGGTGCGACCTGTGGGCATCTGGGGAAAAATCCCGCGTGAGATTGACTGGCTAGCCGGCCTTGCCCCATCCAAAAAGCAGGTCGTAATATAATGTCGCCCAATCTAAGCCAGGAGTGGGGTTCGGAGGTCCGAATGGCAGGATCCTCGAATCTATACGCGGTTCTAGAAAAATAAAAATTTGTGCAGTCGATGGCAAAAAGCAAGGGAGTCCGGCATTCCAGGTTGGACAGCCAAGCGATGGCGTATGTCGGCGGTCAAAGCCGTACATAATTGCTCGTGTTATGTTGTATATGCCATTAAATGAAATCGTCCTTCCAATATTGTCCTAAATGATCACTTAGTTGTAGTTTTAAATGTTCATGAATTTTTATTGATTTTCAATCTTGGAGCAGTCGTTATTGCCGCTTCAAGCTCATAGGAGTTTCTGTCTTATTCAATATAGCTTAAGCTAATAAAGCTAAGGAAGTCTAAGTCTCGCAGCTGCGCTGCCAACAGCAGCAACGGAGCGATGATTTTATATATATTATGAAATACATTGCTATGCTCGCTTACGCTAGAGTGCGGTGGTATATGCACATACATGAGGTCCGCTCGTGTTGCATTTGCACTTGCAACACTTGCATGTTGCACTTTCTGTGTGCGGGCCAATGTATGGTTCATATTTCGGCCCCTGAGGTTTATGACCGGGACTTTAAATTATGTATATATATATATATATATATATATATATATATATATATATATATATATATATATATATATATATA
>VNJS01009925.1:0-13169 GCA_008042575.1 Drosophila watanabei | reverse complement strand
GCCTATGAGAAAGATGCGAAAAGTCAGTTCAGTTTATAATTTTTACAAAACAGCAACAGAACCCGTAAACATAAGCGTAAACTAATCGAAACGAACAGAAAATATAAATGCAAGCAAAGCATGAGAAAAATGAGAAGATTCAAGAGAGAGATGCGTAATTATTGTTTTTTGCCTAAACTAAAATTTATTAATTATATGCATAAAAACAAAAAATATATATTAATTTAAATAAAACAAAACAAACAACAAGTCGAAGGGCATTTTTGTAGACGGCGCCAGTACGAAAGTGTTTTTTTTTTTTAATGAAGAAGCGATCTTTTGTTGATTCCTTTTGTTTTCGCCGATACCTACATCCCATATTGCTTGGGAGGGTAACAGAGACGCGATTTATAATCATTGACAAGTGGAAATTATAGATATATATATATATACACACACACTAAGCTGATGAGGAAATCGAGCGGACAGAACGATGATTAAAATAATACTTTAATTTAAGCTTCTAAATAAAACAATTAATCAAATAAAAGGAAAGAGTGTTTCAGGTGGGGATCGGTCTTCAGTTAAAAGAAGCTTTGATTTGAAAATGCTTTTAAATGTCGACTGATCTTTGTCCATTTTAATTTCTTACATGTTGCGGTTTTCATTCAAAATCTCATCTTACAGATTTGGGAACCTTATCGATAATTATAGTATATTTTTAAGATTGGAGTTGGAATAATGGTTTATTTTATTTTATTTTGAAGTGATGCCGCAAAATTAGTTATGTTTGCTACCCAAAAGTGCGCTTTTATCTTAATCAAAAACATATAATTTAAGCCAGAATTTTGCAACGCAGAAACGGTGTAATTTCCAAACCTATATTCTTGATCAGAATCAACAGAAGCGTCGATCTAGCCATGCCCATCCGTACGTTTCTACGCAAACTAGTCTCAGTTTTGAAGCTTTTTAAATGAAACTTTGCATACATTCTTCTATATACTCTCACTACTATATAACTCGAAACGAGCCGAATCGGTCAACTATATCAAGAAAAAATATTAAAATTTCAACGTTTTTTTTTAACATATCTTGATCTACTTTCAGTTTAGCTTTATAAATTATTTATCATGTATTCCTATGGTAAGGTTTGGGAAATTGTTAGAAAACAAATTTTTTGTCAGTTTTCAAAATATTTTCATTACTTTGAATAACAAGTAACGTATTATATTTTAGAATTTCGTTTTTGATTTCAAAAAAATCAGTCATAGGATTGATCTGTAAATGAGAAGGAAAATGTAAAATTGTGCATGTAAAAAAACTTAAAACGGAATTTAAAACTGTTAAATAAATAATATGAAATTAATTAATATTGGATTAGATATGGATAGGTTATTAATGATCCAAATGCAATCTGCAAATGTATAAAAACTTTGCCGTTCCGAAGATAGCTTCCTTTCTTTTTTTTTTTTTATTTTCGGATCGCCTGCCAAATCTATATGAAATAGTCGACCGATCGGGCTCGTTCCGTTTTATATAGTAGTGAGAAAATATAGAAAACTAACTGCAAAGACTTATTCAGATACCTTTAAAATTGGTTAAGAATATATATGATGATATATGATCTTAGAAATTTAAATTTCAAATTCAAACATTTGAAAAATGAATGGAAAAATAACATGAAACTTTACATAACTTTTTTTTAAAGATAATATATGCATAAATACTGAGAGCTTTTATTATTTTATTACGTTATTTTTTACGATTTGGATTTTTTTAAATTTTGATCAAATCCGGATTAGTATAAAGATGCCATTGGGAAAAATCGGTTAATTAATAAAAGAACCTAGGAAAATCCGCAAAATGTGGTGTTTTGAAACAAACATGTTGTATATTTTAAATAAGCTTTTTCAAAAGGATTTCAAATAATCCAATTGCCAAATTAAGGGTATAAAAACATTGGTGTGTCCGAATCAGCTTCCTTTCTTGCGTGAAGCATACTTTTGGACGTCATTGTTTTGGACTTGAAATTATTTTAAGAATTAAGTTATTATATTATTTTTGACTTGAAAAACAAAGTATTTTCCCAAGCTATATCGTTCTAAGTTCTTTTATCTTTAAGTTGTAAACCCCAATTCGATACTCTCTGATATGATCTCTTGGAAATCATTTCCGTTTGTCAATTGTTTATTGTTTGTTTTTTAAATACATAATTTGAATTATAGATGTTTATACACAATCAATGTTATATTATCCATCCTCGTTACATTTCGCTACGCTCTCATTATAGTTTCTTTAGCTTCAAGTCCCCATCTGTGATTTCTCCGATCTGACATCTCGAGTGGCGTTATGGTTTTAGCTAGTTTTTATTTTTGGATCGTATTTCATTTCTTTGAGAGAGAGAACATTGACTTGGTGGCTGGTTTTGTGTGTTGTGTGTTGGTTTGGTTTGCTTAAAATTGATTTATCTTTATTAGTCGGTAAAGCCGCGATAACACTGCAATTCTTCACACCTCATCGAAAATCAAATTCAAACAATCTACTTCTTATCCTTGGGCACGAACACGATCTTTCGCGACTTGAGCGATGACCACTTGTGCCGCTTAATGTAATACGAGACGACGGTTAGGAAGCCGAGGATTCCGATCACCTTGATCAGCAGCTGCTTGCGTTCGTCGTGCTCCGGCTCGGAGGTCCACTTCAGGAACGTGGCCACATCCTTGGCCAGCTGGCTTTGGGTCGGCGCAGTGCCGTCCTCGTACTCAATTACCTGAAATTTAAGATAGTTTCTTTAGTTTTATTCAAACTTTTGCATGAATTATGCTCCGCTTACCTCGTTGTACAGCACCTGGGCCATGGAAATGGCACCGCCCGGGAAGTACGGGTTAAAGTACTGGCCGTCACGGAGAACCACTCCGGCCGGGGCATCGTGGTAGCCAATGAGCAGCGAGAAGATGTAATCCTCTCCGCCCTTGCGGGCCGAAACGATGTAGCTCAGATCCGGAGGATAGGCACCGTTGTTGGCAGCACGGGCCGCCTCCTCGTTGGGATAAGGCGACGGGAAATAGTCCGACAGCTTGCCAGGGCGATCGAAGTAGTTGCCAGTGTCATCCGGACCATCCTTCACCTGTTCGGAGAATATAAAAACTTATTATTTATCTTTAATGAAAGAAAGAAAGCTTGCTAAAGGACTTGCCGTGATCTGCTCGGCCTCGGCCTTGGCCTCGGCTTCGGTGTGGCTGACACCGACCAGATTGCGGTAGGCAATGTATTGCATCGAGTGGCAGGCGGAGCAGACCTGCTTGTACACCTCGTAGCCTCGACGGACGCTGTAAGAAGTAAGCATTTAAAATTTAAAACAAAATCTCACCTACAAGCACTACTATTACTTACCTCTGGTGATCCAGGGCGGAGAGCAGACCCTTGTGATTCCATGCCTGGGCTGGGGCGTGCACCTCGCCGCCGGACGCCTGCACGGACTGCTCCAGGGCGAAGAGAAGGGCTCCAACGCCGCCGGTAATTGCTCCCACGGCACCGATCAGCTGTTTGCCCAACGCACACACACGCACACGGAGAGGAGAGAAGCAAACGCGTTTTGAGGTTAGGTCCGGTCGGGTATTATGAAATGCCAAAAGTTGGGAATCTCGGATTCGTGACTCGCTAACTCACCTTCTTGTTGCCACTTGCCCAGCTGCCGGCGGATGAAAGGTTCTTCGCCTGCAAGGGAAAAATAAATATAATATAAACACTTGCCTTGGTCAAGCAGGAGAGTGCGATTTTTTGCACGGAGTTACATAATTGTGGGGTTGGCATCGAATCGGTGCACTGGCTGCCCATTTAGATTACGGATCACAGATAAAGGCTGCTTAAAGCCTCGATTATAAATATTACACTTGTAAATAGTCCAAATTGAGTGTTTTTTAATGGTGTTTTTCCCCAAAACGACACGACTGTGGAAAATTTGGACTCTCTCTCTGCGGTTTCCTTTCCGGATCTTTACCTGCTGCAGATTGAGGGCTGGGCTGGATTTCAGCAATCTCAGGCCGTGGAATCTTCGCAATGTGGCTGCCATGCCGGAGTTTTAATTTCTGCGTCGGCGGTCGTATTAATGAAACTTTCGGACAGCGAATTGCCAATCGAATCTTTTAATTCCACTGACTTCTCTCTCTTCCTCTTTCTCGCTATCAAGCCGCCAGTGTGACCAGCTGGCGTTCAAAATATGCATGAGAAAGATATATACTAAAATACGTTATGTATTTATAATAATAAAATGAAAATGAACTTTGTTGTTTTTTATTTTAATGTGTGTCATGAAAATTTGATTTATGTTTACAGGGAAATGTGTTTTACAATCAGATACATATCAGTAACTAGACTTGATACCATTTTAGGGGCGTAACAGGGGGAAAATACTAGTTGAATGGCAGATACCGTTCTTAACTTTATATAATTAACTATAATAAATGGGATTTGAGAAAGAAAATAAATAATTATATATTAAAAACACATAACTGTTTCCTTGCAAATCTTGTGTACTTATTGTTTAACTATTGAAGTATTCTGTAAAAATGCAAAAAAGCTTGAAAGTCGCATGGGAACTTTGAACTTTGGACTAAAGTTATAATAAACAACAAGATTACAAATATTTCAATATTTTATTATTATAAACAAAATACTAAATGGCTTTTATCAATAAATGTTTCATAATTCAGCTTCTCATAAGTAAAATTATTCTTATCAACAGGTTCCCAATTGGATTTAGTATTATCTAGTATTTTCCTCATTAATATTCCTTACCATTTCCGCTGATCTGGCAGCTCTCTTCCTAAGATTTTCGCACTTATCGATAACAGCTGATTGGCTATCGCTTAATCACTCGCAAAAAAGAAAAACAAAAAAAAACCTAGCAACGCATAAACAAATGCGAAGAAAATTAGCAGCTATCGATTTCCACTAACTGCGGTCAGCAGAAAAACTAGTTAATTGCATTAACAGCACGAGGAATTAACCGGAAACGCCCGCAGGATATACATGAAAATGCCGCCGCAGGAGGAGGAAGGAAATCCGGGGAACATCGATGATGAAATCGAAAATGTGCGTGTGGTGGTGCGAGCACGGCCGATGGACAAGAATGAGTTGTCCGCGGGAGCGCTGAGTGCGATTTCCGTGGACAAGATAAATCGGGCCATTACGGTGATGAAGCCGAATGCGACGGCCAACGAACCGCCGAAGACGTACTACTTCGACAACGTCTTTGACGGCGGCTCCAATCAGTTGGATCTGTACGTGGACACGGCTCGGCCCATTGTGGACAAGGTGCTCGAGGGCTACAATGGCACCATTCTGGCCTACGGGCAAACGGGCACGGGGAAGACCTACACCATGTCCGGTAATCCGGATTCGCCGCAGACAAAGGGCATAATACCGAATGCGTTTGCGCACATTTTCGGGCACATTGCCAAGGCCAAGGAGAACCAAAAGTTCCTCGTGCGCGTCAGCTATATGGAGATATACAACGAGGAGGTGCGCGATCTGCTGGGCAAGGATGTGGGCAAGAGTCTGGAGGTGAAGGAGCGGCCAGACATTGGTGTCTTTGTCAAGGATCTCAGCGGTTATGTGGTGCACAATGCCGATGATCTGGAGAACATTATGCGGTTGGGCAACAAGAATCGAGCCGTGGGCGCCACCAAGATGAATCAGGAGAGCTCCAGATCGCATGCCATCTTCTCGATCACCGTGGAGCGCAGCGAACTGGGCGAGGGCGGTGTCCAGCACGTGCGAATGGGCAAGCTCCAGCTGGTGGATCTCGCCGGTTCGGAGAGACAGTCCAAGACCCAGGCCAGTGGCCAGCGTCTCAAGGAAGCCACCAAGATCAATCTGTCGCTGTCGGTGCTGGGAAATGTGATCAGTGCTCTGGTCGATGGCAAGAGTACGCACATCCCGTACAGGAACTCGAAGCTAACGCGACTTCTGCAGGACTCCCTGGGTGGTAACTCCAAGACCGTGATGTGTGCCACCATCAGTCCAGCGGATAGCAACTACATGGAGACCATATCGACGCTACGCTATGCCAGTCGTGCGAAGAACATCCAGAATCGAATGCACATAAACGAGGAGCCGAAGGATGCTTTGCTTCGTCACTTTCAGGAGGAGATTGCCCGACTGCGGAAGCAACTGGAGGAGGGCAGCAGCTTCGAGGAGGAGCCACCGAGCTCCGAGGAGGAGGAGGACACGGCCGACGACGAACTGGAGGCACCGCTCGAGATCGAAATGGAGTCGTCAACTGTCCAGGTGGCGGAGAAGAAGCCGAAGAAGAAGCGCGAGAAGACCGACGAGGAGAAGGAGGAGCTGGCACTGCGTAAGAGCGAACATCAGCGGGAAATAGAGCATGCCAAGACGGAGCAGGAGACTCTCCGTAATAAACTAGTCTCTTTGGAGGGCAAAATCCTCGTGGGCGGCGAGAATCTGCTGGAGAAGGCCCAGACCCAGGAGAAACTCCTCGAGCAGTCCATCGCCGAGTTGGAAGAACGCGAAAAATCCGAGGAGGCCCTGAAGCAAACCCTACAGCAGAAGGCCACCGAAAGGATTGACATTGAAGAGCGGTACTCCACGCTCCAGGACGCCAGTACTGGCATCACCAAGAAGATCCACCGGGTGATGCAAATGCTGATGGGCGTCAAGTCCGAGCTGGCTGACCAGCAGCAGGAGCATCAGCGCGAGAAGGAGGGCATCTACGAGAACATTCGAAGCCTCTCCAGGGAGCTAGCACTCTGTGAGCTCGTATTGAACTCGTACGTGCCCAAGGAGTACCAGTCCATGATCAATCAGTACACCCATTGGAACGAGGACATTGGCGAGTGGCAGCTCAAGTGTGTGGCCTACACGGGCAACAACATGCGCAAGCACATCTCGGCCCACAAGACGAGCGGCAAGGAGCCGGACTTTGTCGATCTATCGCACGTTTACCTCAGCTACAACACTGACGGCGTCTCCAATCCCATGCGCTCCAAGTCCGCCAGGCCAAGGACTTCGGGTGTGCCCCGACCGACCACAGCCAGGCGCTACTAAAGGGAGTTCTTTAAGCGGAATTGTTTGCTAGTCCAGCTGCGTGCCCAGTTTTGGTTTCTTCTCCTGCTAATCCCTCAGATTATATGTATTTTGCTCAGTGATTTTCGTTTTTGTTGACTTATTGTTTAGTGCATAATACTGTTTAGGTTGAACAACGGTGCAATACATATTTACAACTGTGTTTGTAATTTTAATGCTTAATTTATACTTATTTCATAATGCTTGCAACTAAGTAGCAATCAGATTTTACTCGAATATATAGGCACAAACATGCATAAGACGTATTATTGGATGTGCTTTTGGCTTTTAAATAAACATATTTATGATACTCACAGATATAAGTGGGATTGGTTTTAACTTTATGCATAAATGGTACATTTTTCATTTAAATGAATTTATTTTTCTAATAAATATTGGATTTCCAATAGCTGGAAAGTGTGCTATGGATTTCAAAAGCTTTGCTGGAGAAAACTGAAATTGGGACGGCCTTCAGACAGCTGGTTCCATAGTGTAGCGGTTATCACGTCTGCTTTACACGCAGAAGGTCTCCGGTTCGATCCCGGATGGAACCAGAAGTGGATTTCTTTTTTTCAATACTTTTTTTTATTTTGAAAAATGTACAATTTACTAATTACTTTAATTAAAAATTTTGCAGGTAAGAAACCCGAAATTGAGTTGTTTCTGATTGACATATAGGAAGTTAAAGTATAGTTTTACGTAAATAATTTGATTTACTTTTATTAACAAATTTAATTTGATTTAAAATTTAAAAACTTTAATCTTTAAAAAGTAAGTAATTAAAAAAATGTTTGTTACTTTTCTGGGAAGTAAGAAAAGGAATATGCAGTAAGTCAAATATGTTTTATTGCAGAGTGGACTATAAAGTAAGTAAATACCATTTGATTTTAAAACAAAAAAAAAATATTGTTTTTTATTTATTTAGTTTAATTATTTAAAAAATATTTAATAAAAAAGTTACTTTTCTCCTGGTTCCATCCGGGATCGAACCGGAGACCTTCTGCGTGTAAAGCAGACGTGATAACCGCTACACTATGGAACCAGCTGCCAACCGTCCGTCCAAGTTCTAATAACAGACAAGTCACAAAAAAGGTTCTTAAACAGAACGGAACTTCACTGATTTGTAAAAAACTTGAAAACTGGGTTGTTTTAATGAACAAAAATTAAAATAAACCAAAAAAATGCAGAGTTCATAAACACGTAAATTTAACAATTAATAATAAATTCCATAAATTAAAGGACCTTCTTTTCCCTCTTTTTTTTTTGCCAAACTGGCAGCCATTTGCTTTCCTTGAATTTCTTCCGCCCAGGTGTTTTTTCGGTAGCGGCTTACTCACTCCACCTGCAGCGGATGGTGGAATTTGCCCAGGTAAGCCAGGAGATAAGAAAAACAACTGTACTTTTTTCTATTATTTATCCATGGCTTTGTGGCGAATTTCTGCGCTTGTCGCATTTTAGGGTGCCGCAATTAATCAGGCCGAAAGCATTTCCTCTTTTATCACTTGGTCTTATCTCCCGCACGTTTTGTTTGCTCGATTCAAGGGGCGGAGCTCCACTCGAAAAAAAAAATAATGATAGCGGACTCGTCGCAAGACGTCACGAATAACTTTTTAATTTACATTTTGCTCAAGAAATCAATTCGCAAGGTGAGAGGAAAAAGGGGTGCCAGATTGAAGATCATTAAAATGAGAGTAGCAGAGAGAGTGGCAAGGTGAGAGCGTGCTCAATTACACTGAGAGATATTCACTCCATGGCAGCTGATTGAGTGGAAGTGAGGGAGCACAGTACACTGAGCTACGCGAATGAGGTTTGAGTAGATTATATTATAATATAAGATAAATGGTTGAGTAAGTGTTGACTGGTTCATGAGTGAATTAACATAGTTGAGTTGTTGATCAAACAGAGCGAGATGGTCGTTCCAATTAATATTTTTTCTTCACTTGTTCACTTTGTTCACTTTAAACAATTCACTTTGCTTATTTGTATTAACTTTCCTCATTTTTGCTCAACATTAAGATTGCTATTCAAAAGTGCGGAGGCAGATATCTGTAGAGGCTCAATATTATAATTTATTATTATTTTCGATTTATCTATTTGTTCTTTTGGATTTATCATCAAGACAAAATACTTTCTTCTTTTTTGCTTTTTTGAAGATATTTTTGTTTGTGATTAAAATTGAAAATATACATTATCATGAATGTTCATCTAATAAAAATCCAATTATGCAAAATTATATAAATAAAGGTGAAAAATAATGTTTGCAACAGACTAATTTTTCAATACCTTTAGGTCGAAAAAAATACAATAATAAGAAATCCATAATATATAATTTTTTAAATTAACTGTGTTCGACATTTCCCATATAGTATACTTAAATGCGTAAAAATATTAATAAATATAATACAAGAAGAAAGAAGACAATAAAATGAAATGATTTTTCAATACCTTCAGGTCGAGAAAAGTACAATAATAAAAAAAACATTATGATATAATTTTTAAAATTAGCTTCGTTCATTTCCTATATAATATACTTAAATGCTCAAAAATATTATGAAATACAACAAAAATAGTACCCTGTTTATAAAAATCTTGTAGACCAGTGTACTTGAGCGCCTGCTCTCGTACTTTCCGCGGACAGACCGAGTTGATAACCCATAGTCTCTCAAAAAACTCTCCGAGTCGAAATCGCCCTGAGACCAAGCGATACGATCGTAAAACTCTTCGGCGGCCGGCTCTCAGTGTCAGTCTCTCCGCTGAAAATCGTTGAATCGGAAGTCGTTATATATACTCGTTCCGTGTGATCTGTGTTTCGTGTTATCTTTTCAATTTCACTTGGATGTGCAATTGCCGACGCTAAAAATAAGTACTGCGTGCAAGAAAATAAAGAGTATCGCCCAGTGTAAATATCAACGAATATATATTTAAAATATACAAAAAAGAAACGCCACGTTCTCGCGTTCTACAAAACTCTCCCATAAAACGCTCAAGCGGCATAGCACAGGCACTGGCACATTACATATACGCGACCACGCCGTATAATTAGTTACTTGTCGCTGATATTTCAAACGAGCCGCATGGCAACAGCGTTCTTCTCGGCCATTTCAATGCTCTGAAGTGACACAAGTTCCCCCAATCGAAACAAATTGAATTATTTCGCCAAATCGGTGATAAATAAACCCATTCGGAAAGGGATCGTAATCCGGGAAAAGTTATATCCACCTTACACAGTGCGTTTCCAATGTAGCCCTTCATGGATAATTAACACGAGAGCGTTGTGTGACTATATAGCAATATCGTGTTAAAGCTAAAATATCGCAGTGGCTGAATTTAGCAGCGATCCAACCAATAGTGCTCCCCTTCAATCAACACCCCAGCGAATTTCTCTCATTTGTCAGCGCGGAATTTTTGCCTGAGTCACGAGCCATTTCAATTTTCCGGTAAGTTGTCCTCGCTCTCGATCCGAATCTGAATCTGAGTCGGTAGAAGATTGCTGAACTCTCAAGTGCCAAGTGCTAACTGTTGGTGGCAACAGTCCCCCATTGTATCATTATTGACCTCGCGTAACGCTATAGCGAAAATCAGGAACGCGACGCGCAATATCTGTTTACTGACAAAAATAGGGTCAGCACCATATATTTTTCCATCGTTGAGCAGGGAGATGAGTGCGGATTATCTGGGGATCTGATGATCGGAAAATAACACGCAATATTATATAGGGGTGGTTGTCCTTTGAGTGACTTCTGCTTCACCACCAAAGTAAAAAGACAATGAGTACATTTTATAGTTACTCTAGTCATCTCTTAGATTTGCTTATTTTCATGTTTTCTGCAATTAAATATGTTATTTTCAAAGCATGTTCTAAAATTAAAATGAATAGCGTCATTAAAAATTCGAATTCAAAATTTGCGGCCTATTTTATAATTGGTTGCTTTTTGTCAAAATATTTTAAACAACTTTTTATAATTAACAAGAAAATATATATTTTTACACATAACTTCCAATTAATTCCATAAAGCACATATTTTCTGAACAATTTCTCTGAAATAAATATAATATATAAACATAATTTTCGAAATAATATGAAAGTTCGATGAGGTCATCAAGCTCTTATCTAAGTTTCTAGGGGGGAAGTCCTATGGTTTCGCTTATATTTAGCACGTGTTGTATATATTTGGCGCCATTGATTACAGAGTTCCGTTAAATTCCAGTATCGGTTATCGGCTAAATTTCACTCCAAAAAGTTGAGTCATCATTCGTTGAGTAACGACTGCCACATATTCCATGAAGATCACATGAGTGTTGAGCAGATCGTTGACATGGGTGAAGACCCGGTAAACAATGATCTATTTGCCGAACTCGTAGTGGAAGTTTGCCAAATAAACATGTCATATATAATAACAATTAAAACGTAGGGCGTCCAAAAATACATTTTACTTGACGTATTTACGTAGATTGTCCGACCGTTTTAGTGTCTTTTCCGCTGAAAGATCCCTTATCTCCACCAGATAACACTCACTTTTTTTTTTTTTGCATAAGATTCTGTGATGTGGGGACTCCAAATAAATACAAATTTGGTGCCAGTTTAGTTCCAGCTTCATCCCTGAGCAGTTCGGGCTGTGCCAAGTTTAAAAATAAGTTCATTGAAAAGTAAACCTCGACAAAATGAAAACCTTGCAGACAATTGTGGTCTTTGCTTAAACAAAAGTAAGAGTTCAACCTCAAAAGCCAATGGCCTAGTATATAACCTCCAGAAGAAGACAAAAAAATAAAAAAAACAAGAAAACCGAGACAAAAACTTCTTGAATTACCTTAAAAAAAAAACCGATCGAGGAAGATTTTGCTGCCTAGCAACAAGTTTATGTCTCGCCTCCACGGAGCATGCGCGGCTCATTTCAATGGATGTTCTCGGCAGTCTCTTTGCGTCTTGAGAAAACAAATAAAAGGCAATAAAAACTATTAAGGCAAGAGGGGGCAGATCTTTCCGAGAAGTTGCCAGGCGACGCCAGGGCCAGGCCTCCCTATCCCGCACTCTCATATTCTCTCACAGTTCCCCAGACAAATGAGGTCAAAATCCTTGAGGTTCTTGTCCTTCCTGGCTGGGCAGACAGGCGAGATTCCTCTAAGGTGAACTTGTATTTTATGTGAGAGGTAAAAAATGAATTCCTTGTCTTAAATCAAATTACTTACATTGAAACATTTGATATTAATTATACAATTTTATATTAAAATTTAAAATTTGAATGTAAATAAAAGTAGTTAAATTTATTTAATACCATTTTATCTTGTTGACATTATGTTTTTTCTGCCTGCTATTTCTGCTTTAAATAAAATTCTTTACAAGGTTACATTTACTCATTTAGTAAAATATTTAGAACTACACTTTATATTACACTTAAACATAATTTAAATAATTTATTTGTATAACACCAAATGAACGTTATAACACAAGTTTCACTGTAAATAAGTTCACCATGGAATGTTGCCCCTTCCAGACAGACGCAAGAAGAAGAACAGGAAAGGATGAAGATGAATCAGAAGGGAAATAAAAATGAACACACATTAGAAGTCTGTTCAGGCACTTCTATATCTTTCCTTATTTTATTTTATGTTGATCACTAAGTACTTTTGATATTGACCGACAATTGTCAATACAATTTCTCAGACGATTGAAAATTCAAAGAGACAGAGAGGGATTAATCAAGGTTATCCCCGCCATTCTATAAACCCGCCATAGTTATGTAAATAATGTTGTGCGCCTCATGATCACGCAAACTTGTCGCCATTTCAATTCGTTTTAATTGAGAGCAATCCCCAAGCATTTTTGATTGACCCCAAAAAACAAAAAAACGAATGCTTCTCTTATCAATTTTGTTGAGCGAAGAAAGTGAAATGCACCCAGACAAGCAGACAGACAGACAGAGAGAGAAAGAGAGTGGAAGCTGAGTGAATGGCATACAATTTTCATGGGAAAACCATTCCATTTCCAACTGCGCACTGAAATACGGCTCAATTAAATGTCAATTTCAATTGTAAAACTGTAGCCAAGCGGAAACTCGATTGCCAGTCAGTTGGCAATTTGCATGGACAAGTGCATAATGCGCAGA
>VNJS01009922.1:0-14008 GCA_008042575.1 Drosophila watanabei | reverse complement strand
ATGCACTGAGGAAAATTTTGCGGGTTTCTAGGGGTAAAATAAAGCATATGAGTCCTTTCCCCAGCCAGGGGATTCAAAAAATGAGAAAGAAAATATTAATAAAACAGGTTTCAAACTTTTAGAGTTAAATTTATGCAATAAAATAATAATAAATAAGTTTATATATTTTTACAGAGAAGAATTTATGTGATACAAGAATATTTAAAAAAATGTTCATACTTTTAGAGTTGAATTTATGCAATACTGATCGATTCTCTGTCAAACATCTTTTTATTTTTACGATAACAAAGCAAATTTAGCTTATTTAGAGCCCTAGTTTCTATATATTTTTGCTGTTCACTACCATACATTCTTTCTTAATTATTTAAATACTTGAATTCTTTTTAAAATGATTTTAAATTCTGTCATGATTCATTGATTAACTAAATTTTGTAAAACCATTTTCTGATGTTTAATGTTTTCTTGGATTTAGTGGAATTCATCTTCCATTCAAGTGAATAATATGAATTAAGTGCTGAATGTATTTCTGTATTAAATTGATTGAAACAAGTCTTAAAGTTCTTAAATGTGATATTTATATATATAAATAAATATTACATAATCAACTTAGTTTGACTCAGACAAGATTTATAAATAAAATATGGAATTAAACATGAATTTATCTTAAAGGTTTACAATTTGAATATAAATAAATGAACCATGAAATACCTAACTTAGTTTGACTAAAAGAATTAAAAGGAATAAAATAATGAATTTAAGATGATTATTTAAAAATAATTAATGGTCTTATGTTCGGATTTCTATTATTTTACAAGCTTAAAATATTTTACAAAAGTTTCTTAGGCTTAGCTTCCCTTATTTCTCCAAGTGCTCAGAACCTAGAGCCGCAGAAGAGAAGTCGCTCAGCCATGGCCAAGCCCAGTGGTCACCCAGTTGGAGTCGTACTCCGGAGTCGGACTCCGAGTCGGAGTCGGAGTCAGAGGCGTCTCTCATATTGGTCATGTCGCAAGCTTAGTTTTTTTTGTTCACCCCCCTCCCTCTCCCTTTTTTTCCGTTCATTAATTGCCAACATTTCATATTTTATTTCAACTTTATTTCTGCCTCGTCTCTCGCGCCCTTTTTATATTTGTTTTTCAATTATTTTTGTGGCCGCTGCTGTCTGTCTGTGTGTGTGTTTTATATTTAATTTTTTGTTTGGTTTTTTCATTGGAATCAAGCACGCTTGTTGTCGCCAGCGTTGTCGGTTGGTTGTACTCCGGCTATTATTTATTTTTTTCCTATTTTATTTATTATTTCTACTCGGCTGAAAATTCCGCTGGCTCAGCTTGGGTTTCGGGTTCGGGCTCGGGCTCGGACACCATGGCATAAAAACAGAGCAGCGACTGTAATGATGATGATTATTATTGAATTTTGTACGCCTGCCGACGATAACACTTGACACGGTCCATAGATAGTACGGGGCAGCATCAGGCCGGCTCGTGATAAGGATAGGAGCCGGACTTTGGTCGGGAATAGGGAGCATCGAAGAGATACTGCTGCTGCAGCCCACCCAAGGTGATCCTTATCCTTATCCCGGACCTGAGCACGGCATTACGTATACGCCACATGGCACTCTCTATGCAAGTTGGCAATTTGTTATTCCGAATGTCCAACATCCGCCTACAAAATTATACTACATTTCGCATTTATTGCCACATCTTTTTATGGCCCATCAAATGATGCGAATGCCACGATTTGGAGAATCTGCAGTTAGCACTTAATTAACATTCGGCCCCTTTGACTTCCCTCCGATTCGAAATCGGGCTCCGATGATTTATAATGTGAGAAGATTGCCTTCCATTCTGAAGTTTCGAGTTCACTGTGGGTCAACCCTTTGTTGCTGCCATCAGGTGGGCACATTTGCATACGAGAATGAAGCGGGGAGTGAGACTGAGGCTCAGGAGCGGATGCTGAAATTGTGGGAATATTTGGGATTGAGAATTGAGAGTTAAGAATTGGGAACTAAAAATTGAAAAAACCGTTTAGCTGGGGATCAGAAAACAGTGAGTTGGCGATAAGGCTAATGAGAATGTTATGAATAACATGCTAAAGATTATTTGAGTGGAAAGTATGGGGTATTTGTTAGGTGATCTTTGTATAAAGTTCTTAAGAAATATATTCCTACATCCATACTTATAGGAGAAGCTTACTATATTCGTATATTCTTACATTATCTTTCTTCTTAAAGGAATCTCTCTTGGATTAAAATTACATTTAAAGTCTTGTTAAGTTTAAAAAATATTTATTAAAAGTGAAGAACCTCAGCATTGTATATTAAATACCACACAAATTCTTGAAAGTAAAAAGATAATCTTAAAAGTTACTTAAAGCTTAAATCAATAAATGAGTTAGTAAATAATAAAAGTAATAATTTAAAATGAGTTAGTAAGCAATAAAAGTAATAATATAATAATATAAGTAATTAATATAATTACCTGAGAATGAGAGTAAGTTGTCTACGGACTCTAAAGAAGTACCTTAGGCTGGCAGACTCCGAAATTAAACTGGTCACAGAGACTTTAAATGAAAATTCGTGTCTTGGGTTAACAAAACAGTTTAAAGTTCGCTCCCACTTTTCCTCTAGCCATAATCTTCCTCTTTACTGCCATTTCTTACCTCATCCGCTCCAAGAGAAAAGTGTTTTTATCGCCTTTCCACACGGCGTATTCCGAGAAGTTATGAAATTTCAATTGCCATGATTCACTCCAGGGTAACGAATGGACAAACATTCTCGAATTATTCTGGAATTATTCACCGATCTCGTTTCACTTTGAAATTCATTTGACTCGGCCGCCCCAAAGTGTGGCAATGACCTTTGGCTTACTAAATGTATATCTATATCTGTATTTGTATCTCTATCTATCTATCTATATATCTATATCTTTCATTTGCCTGCTCATCTTGAGTTGAATAAAAATTGACACAAATTGCCAAGAGCAAAGCGCTGCTAACCCACAATTGGCATCTGGAACTAGGGATTGGGATCTTCCATATGTCAAGTTGTAAAGCCAAGCGATTTCCCTTGCTGTTTTTTTTGTGCTCTGACATTGGCAATGTGCAACTGTGTTTTGGGGTAAATGCATTTAAAATTCTTGCAAAAAAGTGAGTGAGAGGGGAGGGGAGTGCCGCATGTGGAGATCATCTCATCTGGCGGCGTCTCATCTGACGCGATCTGCTGCTGCCGAGTTTGCCGAGTTTGTTTCAGTGTCGTGAGAACTTTTTCAGCGTGTGAATTGAAAGCCAAGTTGGGGGGGAACGGGGGACCAGGGGGCGGAGTGGAGCGTTGGGTTGCGGAAACTCGCTGGGAAGCGAAAGTGTTGCAAGTACTGGGAAAGCAATCAGCAAACACCAGAAACCAGCAACAAATGGCAGGCAACAGAGACAAGAGGCGACAACGCAATGGCAACAGCAAAGGCAACGCTTGTCAGCGTTTTGCAATTGGCGTGGGTATCAATCGAACACTCCCCTTGCAACGCCTTCTAAAAGGTTAAAAGTGTTTACTAACAAGTCGGGGAATTCTTAAAAATATTTATAAAACTAAAGAAAGTAAGCTTCTGTCTTATTTTTAAATATTTTTTCTTGTCAAGTTCTTGCCTTGAACTTTTTTGTTAACTTCTTTTAACTCCTAACTAATCTTTAACATTTATTTTCTTTGATTGCAGGTGAGTCTGCTGCATATGTCCAATCTGGGTTCTCTCTTTACATATATATACACATATAGTTGTATGTTTGTGATTCGACAATTAAAGGTTTGTAAAGCAATTAGGCAGCTGAGCTCGTGACGAAGTTTAGCTCAAATCAATTGAATGAGTTTCCAAAAAAACAAAAAGATACACACACAAAAAACAAACACAAAACAAGATTCCCCAACGAGTATAAAATGCCAAAACAATTGGAAATTCATTAAGGCCGCTGTGGCAATCTACGCCATATCGTAATCAAATGCAGCATTCAACTTTAAACTGCAACGCCGCCGGCTGAGGCTGCAGCAGCGCAGTCAGCGGAACGCCAACAGCGCAGTCGCAGCGTGGCACAATTGTTTTGGCCCGGCTAAAAAAAATAAAAGCCTCCCTTCTCTGTTACCTCCCCTTGCTGTTGTCGTGGCGACGAATCCGGGGGATATAACCAACGTCATGCATGAGGGGTTTTATGGCAAGAACCGCCGAGTGTGCAAGTATTTGCACAGGGAGAAAAATTGGGGGGAAAAGTATAAATAATTATAAAGGAAAAATGAGGAAATTAGTATAAAGAAATCAGGAAATCTGTGGGATTTTAATGGGAAATACTTTATGTTAGTTTTACTGCTTTTGATACTTTATTAAAAGGAATTTTTTTGAATTAAAATAATTTTTTTTAAATCAATTTTAAAAGGCTTTTAATAAAAGCTTTAAATTTTCTTCACAATATTATCATTTTTGGATATTTTATATTTAGGAAATCTTTTATATATAAAGTATTGTTTTTGGAAATTTCCTGCTTTCTTCCTTTCCTTATAATACTTTTTTTAATTTTCTATTAATTTTCTTAAACTTTCTGAAGTGTAATTCATTTAGTAAATTATAATTGAACTTGACAAAATTAATATAAATATGAAAGACAACACGTTCCTTAAAATTAAAGTGAAATTAATAACCGAAAGACTTATTTTATTAGCCACAAATGTAGGTCAAAATTATCTTAAAATATAAATCCCTATATAAGGTATACGTTGCAGCAATTTGTAAGGTTGAGCTTGAATTTCTAGGTTGTCCTCTTGGTCTCTGTAACGTATCTAGTGAGGTCCTGGGATCTTTATTACATATTTTTTATTGTATTTTTATTGGATATTTCTTTATTTTATTTATTTATTTTATTAAGTATTTGTTAAGCCGGCTCGAGGTCAAGTAGGGGGTTTTTTTTAGTCACAAAACAAAAGAGAAATTTTATTCTTGATTCCGATATATTTCGGTTGCTCCCCAGCAACCATCTTCATTTATTAATATTTATTATTTTTATTATTCTTAATTTATTGTTTATTAATCCAAAAAAATCTCAAAAAAAGTTCCAACGTTTTTTTTTCTCTGTACTCTATGTGTGCAACAGATACCCAGCTGGCAGCCAATTGTTGCACTCGGCAATATTGGACAAAAGGCTCACTGCACACTACTCACCCCTTTTAGCCCTTATTTCGGTGGTGGCGACACCGACACGCATGCCCATTGCCCCGACAAAAAGGGAGTTGAGATGCCGCTGCCGCTGCCCCTGCCCCTGCCACTTGCCCACACCCCCGCAAAGCAGAGTTGAACTAAAAAGCAAAAACAAAACAAAAAGCAAAACAAAGCACAGACCAAAAAAAGCGAAGTTGGAAAAACTTAACGCCTGGTTGCCCACATCGGGTGTTCTTTGCTACTCCCCTCCTCCTCCTCCCTCCCGATCCATGTGAGTGCGCACTGCGCATGCGCCAACGCAGGGGCACGGAGGCAGAGGCAGTGGCAGTGGCAGAGCGGCAACATTATCAACAGGCTGAGCAATCTATAATATAAAACTTCGATGAATTGCCTTTAATGTTGCTTTTTTGGGGGAGGAAAACAACAGAGAAAATTATAATTATTATACATTTTCTTTGTGTATTATTTATAAAAATTAAATATAGAAAAACTTGTAATTAAAATAAAAGTATATAGCACATTTCGATGCGTGATTTGCATGCATTTGCTTTGTGAAATTTACACCTTTGTACTGACAGCATGAATAATGCTGATAAATCAATCGCTAATCGAAGTTCAGTCTGGGTTTCGAAAAAAAAAAACACTAAAGTGGGTTAATCATATGTGTGTTTTTTTTTTTGTCAATTTATTGGTAGTTTTCTTTGTTGTTAAGTGGGAAAAGCTTAAAACAAATTAATTAGGGCAAACTTTTTAAGGTAGTTATTATTTTTTTGCTCAAAGTAAACTTTAAAATATATATGTTTTAATTTTAGTCATACTTTTTAACGATATATTTTCTTTCTTTTATTTAAAATTTCATTTAAAACTGAAATAAAATTAAATAAAAACTTAGTGTAGAACCAAACCAGCTTACTAAGAAACCGGGTGTGAAACTCTACTAGATCTATAACTAAAATAGCGGGTTCAAAACCCAAATAGCTGTATATCCAAGTTGCAATCCAACTCAATTCAACTCATTTTCACCTTAATTCATCTTCACCTCAACTCATCTTCACCTCAAGTCACCATCACCTCAATGGGTTGAGTATACACTAAACAGAGGTTTCCAGTAGTTTCCGCAAGATGGCGATATTCAGTTTTTAGTTCGGCAGCAGTTTCCCAGTATTTACCATAGATGGCGCATTGAAAAAATTATAAATTTAAAAATATTTTCATATTTATTTATTATATATACATAAAATAATTAAATAATAAAATCTGAAATCATTTATGAAACAGTGTATATTAAGTATTATTTATTATTAGCTTTGTCATATATTTATGCCCTAAGAAGAGGACTATAGAAACCTCTGGGTGACTAAGGATACCTCCGTAGGACTAAGGATACGTCTGGAGAACAAATTGAATCCAACCCATATGCCCCATGACATCTGTAAAGACACTGGGACTGCGGCACTCTGGGTTGCCGTAGCTAACAATGCCCACCTGGACAAACACTACCTGACCCTGCAGACGCACCATGTGACCCATGGGTCCGCCGGAGTCACCCATGCAGGACACCCCCGTCTCATGGCCCACGCAGATCTGGTCTCTGTTGCATTCCACCAAGTATCTTTCCCGGCAGACGCTGCGATCCAGGCGGTTCATATGAATGGACTTGAGGGTGCGGCTGGGCGATCCTGAGGTGCTGCTACCCCAACCGGTGGCCACGAACTGTTGCATGTTCTCCACCCGCGAGCGCAGAGTCATGTCTGTGATGAGGCATATGGGCTTGATGTGGGCTAAGGTCAGGAATATAGATAGATATAATAATAATATATTTAAATTAATTATTAAAATACCTTTATATTCGACTTCCCGAGAGAGTCGAAGCAAGGCAATGTCGTGGAAGCGATTGGCCCTGAAATACTCCTTATTCCGAATAGCTTTATCTACTTCGTACTCCTCGTAGGGTGGAATGCAATCGGATCCGCTGCAGTCGGGGTTCGTAGAGGTGTCGTACTCACCCAAACGCACAGTTCTGTTAAAACGATAGAGTTAATATAATATATATAATATCAGTTAAACCAAACTTACAGGGTCTCTCCATGGTTTATACAATGATAGGCAGTCAGTACATATCCTGTGGGAAATAATTACTTTACAGCAGAGAAGTTTATACTCGTAAAGTCCAAAGTACTCACTGTGATTGATCAGAGATCCTCCGCAGTGAAATTTACCGTCGGCATGCAAAAATGCCATCCAGGGACTTTCCGATACATGCGCCTGATGTCCTCGGTTCCGCAGGGCTCTCTGATCCATTCTTCCACAATTTGGTTCTAGGAATTGCGACATCGCTGGCTTGGCACCCAAGCTAAGGCACACGATCAGCGGAATCCAGAACATTTCAAGTCAAGCGTTGCAAACTCACTGAAAGCTATCCAAAAGAGCTGGAGAACTCGGAGAGAAAATGAAACTTATCAAAGCTAAGCTTGAGTTTATCACTTATTCTGTATTTTTCTTTGCACTAGCACTCTTTCAATGATTTTTTTTAAGAGAATTTCATCAGAAAACCAAGAAAGTGACTTCAAAGAATTTAATTTTATAATTATTATTTAATTCATATATTTTGTTTTATGGATAATGATTAATGTGCCACAGTATCCAATTCGTGTAGGGCAGGACATTTGTAAACACGGTGGGCCCATTGCACAAGTTAAAGCCATAACTGACCAGACCAAAAAGAATGATATGATTTCCAGCCACACTTGGAGCCTTGGCAGTCAGGGGTCCTCCAGAGTCGCCGTTGCAGGTGAAGCTATTGGGTTGACCCGCACAGATGTGGGTGTGGTCCATTTGCCGGGAGAAGCGCTGAATGCAGTGGTTAACATCATAGTGCTGCAACTCGCTTTGCTGCAGAGGAAAGCTAACTTTTGTGGTGGCCGTACGACCCCAACCGGTGACATTGAAGCTGGGAATGCTTTGCACTAAATTCCAACGCCAATTGGCATTGCCTCCCATTAAAAGGCAGACGGGTCTGATGTGAACTGTAAGTAAGTGATTGATTTTACATCAAATTCATGTTGTTAATTATGTAAGACTTACCTCCATAGGGCACTGCCGCACTTAGTCTCATGAGAGCCAAGTCATACCTGTGATACTCCACAAAGGATCTGTGCACAAAGGTCTGGCTCACCGTGTAGTCCTGTGGCCTGGGAATGCACCCATCATTTGTGCAATCGAATTGCGTGCCTATATTATAGTCGCCCAAGCGGACTTTTCTGCAGGGAAATAAGAATTATATAGTAAATAGATCTTGATAAGTCTTAGACAAGACATACAATCCCTTGTTAGTTTTGCCCCTACAATGCGCCGCCGTCAAAACATATCCTGTCATTAGAAATCCAGGTTATCTGCTGTCCAAGTTTATTACTTATTTTAAAAATTATATTACTTACGATTGCTTATGAGTGATCCTCCGCAAATGAAGGATCCTCCTTCAACTATTTGGGCCATCCAGGGATTGGAGAGTATATTGGCATCTTGACCATTAACTATTTGTGGATGGACTTCCCTGGCACATTGCGGATCCAGTAAATAAGGTGTTACGGCCTCTACTCCGGGTTGTACTTGGAGGACGGTAAAAGCCAGACAAATAAGCAATATGCCTGCAGCTTCCATTATCAACAGCTTGAGTTGAGAACCTCGAACTAAGTGATTCTGGGAAGAGCCTGTGCCTTAATAAGTGTACCTTATCAGCAGCTCTTGTTGTGTGCATTTATTTTTAAGGCTGTAATCAGACTTTAATTCTTGGAATTCGGGTACATATTCTTTGTTTACTTAATTATTTATACACTCAACATTGCAATTTTTGATGTTTGCCTTGATTCGTAATATCAATCTTTGATTTAAGAGCTTTATTCGTGAGTTTTTATTTCTGCAAAGTTACGAACTGGAAGGTATCAGTGAGAGGTTGTAGATGGGAGTATCAGGGTCATCNGTCAATATATTTGTATTTTTAACTTAAAGGATGTGTGAAGTTTTGCAGTACTTTAAAGGAGGACACAACCTAGATCTAGCTGAGAAAAAACCAAAAAACTGCTGGCGATAGATGTTTGTTCTTGTTCTTCTATACAAATCTTAGTACAAATGCTTATCAGTGCCACCTTTTGTTATTCCCAAAAGCAGATCAAGGGTCGCTTCTTATTCTATATATTTATATATTAAAAAAAAGAACAATTCAAACATTCATTGGTATTTATTAAACTCCTATTGTCTCTCCTATGCGAACAATGTTCCGAATCCAATCCAAATGAGCCATAACATTTGTGAAAACAGTGGCATTCGCGCAGTTCGATCCTCCAAAGCTGACTATTCCGAACAGGACCATAATATCCTTACGATTATATATTATCCTAGCACCCAAGGGACCACCAGAGTCTCCATTGCAAGTACCGGCTCCGTGCCTTTGGCCACAAATATGATCGCGATCGATGTTCGCATCCGGATACTGCGTTGCGCATTCGGTTCGGTTCATATTATATAGCGTGGTCTTCCGGAGTAAGCGACTTGCTTCTCCAGTTTCCGTCTTACCCCAGCCGTAGACACTGAACTTGTGGATGTGATCTTCCAGATTCGGAACGGAGGGCCTCAAGAGCACACAAATGGGAAAGATGTTAGCTGTGAAAAAGGAACTTGATTACATAAATCTTTAATATATAGTTCATAGATCACTAAACCTGTATATTGAACCCTTGGGGCCAGTCTTAATAGAGCCAGATCATGTCTTTGCTGTTCATAAGCATGGTGTATGAATGTTGCATCCACATCAAACTCCTGGGCCTTCTCTATGCAGCGAGAGTGCCTGCAATCCAGCTCCGTTTCTCGATCGTACTCGCCCAAACGCACTTTGCTGTGAATTATAAATGAATCATTAGTGAATTATTGGTGAATCATCTCCTTAACGAGCATCTTGTTACTTACAGTGGCCCACCACCGAGACAGTGGGCGGCAGACAGAACGAAACCTGTGGGTTAAAGGTCAGCTGGGTCTTTTATATTTTAATACCAAATACTTACGACTTGTGATCAGTGATGCTCCGCATTTGAAACCCTCCTGACCAATAATTATGGCCATCCAAGGCGTGGTGGCTATTAGGGCTACATGAGCTCCAATCAATTTGTTTCTCTGTGGAGGTAGACCGCAAGGCTCCTCCAGAAATTCTCCTGCGTCCTGGCTGTGAGATAGCGATGAACAGGACAGTAATGCTAGTACTACGAGCAGTGTCTTCTCGCTGAACTTCATCTTAGAACTGTGCGAATCAACTGATTGTAGATCGAGAACTAAATGCATGCTGGACCGTTTTTAATTCCCAACTCAGGAGATAAGACTAAAGGCTTATAGACCCCAGCACTCGGGTTTCATTCCGTAATCTTTACTGAATACTGATGGCAACGAAAACAATCTTTTTAATTCTAAATAAAATTGAGGCAAATATCAAATTTAATATATTCAGCTTATGGGAAAAATATATTTCTTTAAAAGAACAACCTTTGTTTTCATCACAAGTATCTGAAGGAATAAAATTAGTTTTTTTATTTCAAAGTCATCAAAAAATCATCAATAATTAAAACCAATTCAAATACGGGTATCACAAGTCTTCAGTTTGGGCTTTAATTTTCAACAATTAACCATAAACCATACCTTCAGGATAATAGTAAACGGGAGTATTGCCATTGGGAATATAATAACTGGCAGAATCGGCATTGGGATAATAGTAAGTAGGAGAATTGCCATTAGGATAATAATAAATTGGAGAACTGCTATCAGAATAGATGTAAACTGGAGGATTTGGATTAGGATCATAGTAAGTAGGTGAATTGGGAATGATATAATGATCATTATTATTATTATGATTATTATTATTATGATTATTATTATTATGATTATTATTATTATGATTATTGTTATTATTGTGGTTCGGCCTCTGGGTTGGTATTGGTTTTGGTGCTGGTCTGCTTGGACCTCCCCCCCGTTGAACGACATTCGTGATCCATCCCATATAATGCATTACATTCGTATAAACCCCAACAGTTCGGCAGAATTGTTCTCCGTAACTGACAATTCCCAGCTGAAGGACACGATTCCTGCCGGCAATAGGATACATGGCTGTAATGGGGCCTCCCGAATCTCCGCTACACGTGTGAGAGTTGGTGGCTCCGGCACAGATCTGGGACATGTCCACATTGGTCCTAAAAGTGGAGGAGCAAGTCCCACGATTATATTGCGTCAAGGTGGTTGTCTTCAGGACATTGCTTCCAACTCCACGTTCCGTTTTACCCCAACCGGTGGCTGTAAGAGACGTAGTCTGAGCCAAGGGATTGTAATTGGTGGGCAGACAGACGGGCTTGATGAAGTCTACGAGGAAGGGAGTTGGTTTATTTGTTCACAACTTAATAAATATATAGATTTATTACCTGTATATTGCACTGTCCTGGCTAGTCGAAACAGGCCTATATCATTCTTGATATCTCTCTTAGTATTTGTATACTGCGGATGAGGTATTTGTGCATCAACGGCAACTTTAATGGCATTTGGAGAACTACGCGATATATCAAACGCGCCCAAGTAAACCGTTCTAGAAAAGGATAACTTATAAAGCTTCGGCCAGGATCTTTTGGGGAAAAAAACTTTAAAATTACTTACGTGGGCTGACCAGTCATGCAATGAGCAGCACTCAGAACAAATCCTAGAAATTGCACGATTAAGATTGAGATTTGATTTTCATTTAAAGGACTTACTGGCTGTAATAAGAGAGCCGCCACAGTCGACGTTGCTTTTGATAAATGCCATCCAAGGATTTGCAAATTTGTCAGCCGTTACACCTCCGATTATTCTGTATTTTGAATGACGTGTTCCCGAAATTGAGACTCCACAATTGGGTTCCAGAAATGTAACTGCATTTCCCAAAATGATAAAGGATAGCAGGACAATGAGACTTCCAGTGAGCTTCATATTGTAAACCTAACTAATTAGTCCAATGGCTACACAAGTGCTTTTATTATTATTGTTTTCATTCTGTTGATAAGCCAGGGGTCTTGGATTGAAATGGTAATTGCAATATTTACATATAGACTGCTGATAACAACAGACTAAAGTAAATAAAAAACAAATAATAATGAATTCTCAGAACTAAGAGTTCACTGGAACTGTTAAGATTGCAATTTATATTTAAAAAATATTCAAGAATACCTTATAATGCATAACCTTCAAATAGATCCAGTAATATACAACATATATCCTGAAAATTATTATTATTATTATTAATGTTTAAAAATACAAGCCCTTCAGTTAACTCTTCCCCAAGTGAATGTTGCGACTCTCCAAAGAGTCACGAGGCAGTCACGCACGACTCTCCACTCGCTGAGTGCATGTGCAGCTGAGGAGGGGCCTTCCACTGACCAGCTAGCGAGAGTCACTGGAAGTGAAGGAGTCCCCCGGTCCCAGTATTTTGGCCAGATTCCCCCTATTCGCCGCTCTCTTCTTCGTTGCTGTGGATGCTGAGCAATCGTTTCTTAGGAAATTCATACACACACGCAGAGAGAGCGGGGCATTGAGATCGCTTCGTGAGATTGCTCTCCGGTTTCGGAGAGAAGGAGCTGGAGCTCTCGGAGCTTTGGTAACGGCCAACGCGGTTCTGGAACCGGTTTCAGTTCGAAACTCTGACTGCACACACTCAAAAAAAAAAAAAGAAACACAAAGCAACAGGGGCAACAACACCAACAACAACAACACCAATACCAGCAGCAAATATAATCATTTTCATTTGAAATAAGCAAATGAGCCGCAAAAAATGAATAGCATTGGAATTTGAATATTCGAATCGGAATGTTCGAACTTCGAACTGAAATTAATTTTCATCTAATTATGAGTGCTTTGTTTGGAGTCGCTGTGTGTGACAAGCAGGCAAGATCCAGCATAGGTTTAATAAATGAGGATTTTATGGCTTTGTTTGGAGTCATTTTAAGCTCGAGGAGATCGATAGGAATAAGCTATTAGGGGAAGTATATAGAGAATGATGCTAAAGCTGAAGCTATTTTTAGCTAACCTGTAAGGAATTCTTTATATTTAGTGGGCTTAACATAATAATGATAGCTTTCATCTATAGATAGAAATTCCATTATTTAAAATTTAGCTTTGATAAGTTTTTGCATTTTAATAATAAGTATTCCTGAATTTAAACAGAATTTATTAATGCTTAAATATTTAAAAAAATAAATATATATATAAATTTATTAAAATAAATATTAAAAACTTCAATTATTCTGCTGAAAATTATAAAAATAAATATATATATAAATTTAAATAAATATTAAAAGCTTCAATTATTCTGCTGAAAATTATAAAAATAAATATATATATAAATTTATTAAAATAAATATTAAAAGCTTCAATTATTCTTCGGAAAATTCAGCTTAAAATCTCAGTAAGTAATTAATTTTCTGATAGCTTGTCTTCGTATTCCCTTTGAGGATATCTGTAGTCTTGTGGCACCCCACCTGGGCATCAGAAATAATACCTCGGCCATTACTAATCACGAGTGGATTCTGGATTTATTGACCTTGCCTGGGATGCTGCTGATGCCAGTGGGGCGGCCCTTGGAGCTGCATGAATCCTTACATTTCGGAATGCGGCTGCGGTTGAGCTGAGCTCAGGTGAGATGAGATGAGGTGAGGTGAGGTGAGGTGAGGTTCAATGTTGCCAATGTTGCTGAGCGGTGTCAACAACAGGAACAAAAACAAAAGCAAAGGCAAAAGCAACATGAGGCAGGAGCAGCACGTTCG